>SZWC01005054.1:33267-45437 GCA_023375785.1 Penium margaritaceum | reverse complement strand
AAGTTCGGTTTCAGAACCGAACCGAACCGAACAATGTGGAAAATTACCCGATTCCGAACCGACCCGAACACTACACTTCGGATATGTTCAGATATGTTCGGATATGTTCAGATATTTTCGGTTATGTGGATTTATGTTCGGATATGTTCGGATAAGTTCGGATATGTTCAGATTCTGCACTTCTTCCACACTTTCAGAGTGCAAATCAATGTCAGATTGAGTGCAGAATGGGAACACGAGGGAATGAGGAGGAAAGGAGTGATTGATGCATGGAAAGAGGGCCAGATATGTTCGGATTTGTTCGGATATGTTCGGTTTAGTTCGGTTTAGGGCTGAAAACCGAACTAAACCGAACCAATCCAAACAGCAGAACGTCAATGTTCGGATCGGTTCGGATATATCCGAATCGAACCGAACATTTCGCCAAAACATCCGAAACCGAACCGAACCGAACTTGGCACATCCGAAACCGAACCGAGACCGGTTCGGGTCGGTTTCGGTTCGGTTTTGGCTGTTAAGTTCGGTTCGGTTTGGATATCCGATCCGATTTAACAGCCTTGATGGGCGGTAGACCTGTTAAGTGATTCCCTGATTTCAATCTGAGAAATCGATCGAATCGAAAATTGCCCAGATCGTGGATCAGTGAGATCGAGATCGGTTGGATCGAACCATTTGATCTTGATCTGATTTGACTTTGATTTCAAGCAAAGAGTAAAGCCCGACTCAATCTGATTCGATGTTTGATTTGATTCGACTTCTACATCGAAATTGCAGAGAAAAATGGTACTTTTCATGCGTTTTCCTCAACATGGGTGCCCATCAAGGAAGCAAAGCATGAGTACAGACATGAGAATGCAGTAGAAAGTGATTTGTGCATGTTTCATCAACTTCAATGCCGAAATCGACAATCTGATCATTCTGTGATATGATTTTGATCGGGAGGCCCTGTGACACTCAATCTGACTGGATTTTAGATCAAACAAATCTTATCGGACTTCAAATCAAAGTGACGATTTTTTGTTTGATTCGATCTGATTTACTCGTTGATCCCTGATCGTTTGGGTGGAAGCGGTGGCGGTGGCGGTGGTGGTGTTGGCGCCTCGACTGCATGCAAGGGCAGTTTTGTTGTAGTTGTGGTTGCAGCTGTTTCATACAGCTGTTCACCATTTTGCGTGATGTTGAGGCAAAAGGAGAGCTCAACTGAGCAACTCTCTGCTGCTGTCTTGCATCCCAAACTTTTGGAAGAAGTGGCCATTGGATGACACTTTTTTTGTCCCTGCTGATGGGGGAAGGTGCTTATGAGGGAAGATGCATGTTTCTCAGTCTCGTGCCTGGGTTACATCGAGCTGGAACAAGTTGCAAAGCATAGAGAAGAACAAAACAGACGCTTGCATTGCTGTTGCCATCTCCTTTCTTATAGGTTTTGCAAAACGCTCAAACTATATTTTTCTTACACTTTTTGCAAAACCTTTAAGGAGAACAGATCAGGTCAGCTGATTAAATGTTTGAACCCTCATTCAGTCCTCACCTTGGCATTAGAGTTGCGACTTTTCATATTGATAAAAAAAACATCGTCATTATCGATATCGTAGTATCGATATCGATGTTTGCCCTCTGAGGATGGGCCTCCCCCCTCCTTCAGAGGTCGATCTTGATGTTCTCCTCCCAAACCCTCCTATGTCGTTTTCAATGTTGATATCGATATATCGATCCGATGTATCGATATTTCGATATCGATATCGATAGATATCGATATTGACCCCCTGAGGGTCGATATCAATGTAAAAGAAAAAGATATCGATATGGAAAAAACGATATCAATATCGATATCGTCGATATCGATACTGTTTTCTCCATATCGCAAATCTACTTGGCATGAAGTGAGAACCGAATGAGTGTCGGGTTTGCTCTATCTTTCAGCTGAGAGGGCTCCCTCACTTTCGAGGTCTCCTGACCACAGGACCCTACACGTCGCCTGCACGACCTTGCCTCGGGTGGAATCGGCAGCGGCAGCAGCCCACATCTTCTCACAGTTAAAAACCAACCAGAGATTCTCCTTTGGTTTTCCAGGATTGCTGACAACTGGACCCTATTCGTTGCCCACCGATCTCGCCTCTGGTGGCAGCGGCAGCGGCAGCCCTATCTTGCTGGAGCCGACAAGCGTTCTTGGCATGTTTGTGCGACGCTGCGTCGCGTCGTTCGACTCGCTGCCCTTTGAGGTGCGTCACTGTTTGAGTCGTGTCACTGTTTTGACGTGCGTCACTGTTTGAGTCGTGTCACTGTTTTGACGTGTGTCGCTGTTTTGACGTGTGTCACTGTTTTGACGTGTGTCACTGTTTTGACGTGTGTCACTGTTTCGAGGCGTGTCGCTGTTTTTTTTTTTAATAAATCAAGTTTTATGTAATGAGAAAGAGCAGATGTGTGTCACTGTTTTGAGTTTTGTCACTGTTTTGAGTTTTGTTACTGTTTTGAGTTTTGTCACTGTTTTGAGGTGTGTCGCGCAAGTTTGTCATGTGGGTGTCATGTAAGTAACTGTGTGATGTGTGTCACTATGTGGTATGCGTTTGAGGGACACTGGTTTCAGTGGAACTTAAACTCAAGTGTGTAACTTGCCCTCCCCTGTCTCCCTACCTCATCCCCCCCCCCCCCCCGCCCGCCCCCTCTCCCACACCCTTCCACTGTCCCTTCTTCCCTCTTTCACTCCCTCCTTCCCTCCCTCCCTCCCCCCTCCCTCCCCCTATCCCTCCCTTCCTCCTTTCCTCCCTCCCTCCCTCCGTCTATCCGTCTGTCCACCATCCGTCCCTCCCCCTTGGCAAGTGTTGGCAAGTGGCTGAAAGGGGCAAGGCCTGGCCTTCTAGCCATTTGTTGTGGACACCCAACAAATGACTAGAGACGTAGGGTCCACGTGGACAAAAAGTTGCTCGGAAGACCCAAAACCATGCGGCAAGAAAGTACACTCTTTTGTTCCGTACTACTCCATTTTAATCTGCTCTTGTCAGCCGCCACGTGTGCTGGTGCCTACCTGCCTGGCAGAGCAGCTGACGTGGAACCTTCCTTTTCAAGCTGCAGCAGTTTGTCTTTAGTGACCAAAACTTCTTTTTAGCTTCAGTCTTTCTCGTGCCACCCATCTCATGGAGCTGACTATGGACTCTTTGCACGTCCTGCAAGTTGTCAATGAAGCGGAGAAGGAACAAGGAGTGCGTGGTGGTGTGCTCGTGTGGCAGAGCAGGCGGCATGCAACCTCGTTTTTCAGCTGCAGCGCTACGTCTATGGCGGCGATGACGATGATCATGATGGCCCACACAGACAGCATCTTCAAGACAGCGTCCATGCCCAAGCCCGTGTCAAAGTTGCGTCAAGGGGAGGCGGCACTCTACACAATGGGGGAGTGGAAGAGGAGGGAGAAGAGGGAGGGGACTGGGTGAGAGATGATTCTCACTGGGGCTCGGAGGAACTGGATGAGGAAGTAGAGCGTGAGCTGGAAGAGTGGGAGATGCATCANTGGTGAAGCCGTTACCTTTGCGCCTGGAAGAAGAGGGCAGTCTGCGACAGATGACGTCCTTGGGACAGGAAAACGGAGAGGCCAGCACCATCCTGCTGCTGCTGTTGCTGCCGCTGCCGCCGCCGCTCCTCCTAATGCTGCTTCTGGTGCTGCTTCCCAAACTGATTTAATGGGCGATGTGAGGCACAAGCGAGTGGAAGAGGAAGGCGGAGTGCGTGTGAGCAGTGACTCGCACACACACAATGTTGTTGATGCGTGGCATGCTCGGCACTCCGTGGTGGCAGATGAAGAAGATGTGGCTGCGATTAGGGGGAGAGGAGGAGGAGGAGCGGGGGGAGTCCATGGGGGGGCCGGGAGGAGGAGGAGTGGTAGGGGAAGTGCTGTGGATTTAGCTGAGAGGCCGTCCTCACAGTTCTTCTCGACCCTGGAAGAAGAGCTTGAAGGTGAGGTTCAGGGGGGGACAAGTTTGCGGGAAGGGGTTGGAGTTGGAGAGGAAGAAGAAGGACGAGGAGCAGAGGAGGAGCAGGAGATGGGGTTTGGAGGGTTTGACGCTGCATTTGGGAGTGACAGGAGGGAGTGGTGGAAGCTGTCTACTGTGCCATCGGATGGCGTCTACCTCGGTGCTCATGCGGAGACGGCTGCTGTCCTGCGGCGAAAAGCGGAGGCCGTTGCACGCAGGTCAGTGTGGGCGGGCTTTGGCACAGCTGTTAGAGATACCATGCTTAGAACATGTAGAAAAAATTGAAAGCATGATCGTCATTCGGTAGGGCGTTATGGAGGGAGGGAGATACAGACAGTGGAATGAGGTACAGACAATGGAGTGGGGTGCACGATGTGGAGTAAAGTACGGCAGTGGTGTAAGGTACAGACAGTCACAATTGTCGCTGTGAACTGCGCCGTACAGCTGGGTGGAGTGTGGTGCAGTTAAGTGGAGTGTGGTGCAGTCGAGTGATTGTTGCGCGAGGGGAAGCATCAGTCTTGCGGTGGCAAAGATGCCTCGACAGACCGACCTCACATTGGGATCAAGGTCGGTGGGAAAAACCTCTGCAGAACTGGTGCCGAAGATGTTGCGGGATCTGGTCCAGCAACATCATGGACAGGATCATGATCGGGATCATGGCGACTGGCGATGCTCTTTTTTTTTCTAAGAATTCATAGTGCTCTGCGGCCGCAGTGCGTCGCCGACGCAGCGTCGATGGAGCAGGATCGAGGTTTTTGCCACCTTTGAGAAGAATCACTGACACTCTCAGAACCTTATCTTGCTCTCTTCCATGTTCTGCCAAAAGTGTCCTGGTGGCTGGTTTTCAGCTGCCAGGCGAGAGGGTCATCGACGTTCTTCAGAAGCTTTGCAATGAGATGGAAAGACGAACCACTCTGCCTTTGTTAATGGTCACTGATGATGTCTCTTTTTCCATAGCGGGCTTCCCTGCCTGCACACCCGTTGTGGCACCAGGAGCCGCCATGACACCGGTCGTGGTGATGGTTGCTGGCACAGCTGTCGTCGCCGTTGAGCGGGTGCTGAGTCAGCACTGCTGACAGCTCCCACACGACAAGGTCGACAGTAGCGATGCTCCAACTCTCTGTGCTGCTCCCAGTGACCGGTTGCCCCGGGCGCAGCCAGGCAACACGAAATGGCCACCAGGATCACCTGAGTGATCCTGGTTGGTGGCTGTTATGGGGCCGACTGGGATTGACATCCGTTTGTTCAGGATACATTTTCTTTTCTCAGACCAGATGACCAGAATATGCCCGCATCGAACGGAACCCTCCATTCTGGTTCGGTCCTAGTTTCATGTTGAGACTGACATCTCGCTTGTTGCGACGTGACTGGACTGGAACCCATGAAGCTGGTTTGAATCAGCTTTCGCAAGTTTGCGGGGCAGAGGGGGGTGGTACTGGGCCGTTGCTTTGGCAGCGAGGTGAGGGTGTGCAACGCGTTTCTGGTACTCCGGTAAAAATCCGAGGCCAGTACCACCCCCCTCTGGTTGAGACTCGGATTTTTTCCGAACTCGGTTTTGGGACCAAAACCGAATATAAAAAACCGAACCGAAACCGAAACCGAAACTGAATTGTTATACCACTCAATCTGTAAGAGGTTCGGTTTTGGTGTTTTTGGCTTTTCTCACCAAACATTGACCAAAACTGACCAAACCCGACCTAAAACCGACCTACAACCGACCAAAACCGACCAAAGCCGACCTGAAACCGACCTAAAACTCACCAAAATTGATCAAAACCGAACTAAAGCGACCAAAACCGACCGAGAACTGACCTAAAACCGAAACCGAATCGGTTCGGTTCGGTTTCGGTTCTGGGCTAGAGGGAGAAACCGACTGAAAGAAAAAAACCAAAAACCGAAACCGTAAACCAAAAACCGAAAACCGCGGTTTTCCATCCCTAGTTTCTGGTGGTGGACATGCTTCGCGCACCTTTGCCTTTGCCCCAGTGCTACCCACTCATGGGTTCTTTCTTGGCACGTCCTTTGTGCCCACAACTTGGAGCCAAATAGTTTGGGGGGGGGGGGGGGGTCATTACGTGGCTGTGGTCAACTTTGGTGTCTTCCGCTCGTGGCCGCGCACGCTTTTACACATCCTTCCACACCTAAGCTCCTCCAACGGCGAGCACCGGTTTCAGCGATGCGAGTGTCAGTCTGGTTCTATGATTTCGCTGGCGAGACCATCTTTCCCTCTGGTCCGACACGAGAGAGAGTAGGTCTTGGTTGAGACAAAGGAAGAAGAGCAAGTCAGTGGTTGAATCGACCGTTTACTGAATGTTCGTGATGCACTTAAGAGGTGCCTTTTCGGCTGCTCGCGAAGCAGGAAGGGACACGTGGTCGCAAATGAATGGACTTGGGGTGGGTTTACGGGACTGGAAATACCAATTTTTTCGCAGCGTATCCATTTTCCTTTGCCGACAGTAGAATTGTGTTGCTTCACGCACCTGCTGTTTTGACCCAGTCAAGTGCATGATATTGACTAGGGACTACGTTGATTGTACAGCCGTGGCAACTTCTTGCAGCAAATACACAAGAGCCAAGCCAGTTGGTAACAGTCGACTTTTCAGTATAACCTGCGAGACCTCAATAGTCTTCCGATCCGACTTCGGCCTTCAATATGAACTGGCACAAGAGGCTATCACAAATCCACAATATGTTAAAAAAAGAAGGAACATGCATGGACCTATAGTTTGCGAGGTGAAGAGCCCGTCGCTGCGGTGGAAAGGGGAGGAGGACTTTTATGTACCTGAGTAACTGAGCCCCGTTGAACAACCAAACTCCGCCAAGCCCAGGCTTCTTCTACTTTTCCACGTGTGAGTGAGAGCGAGAATACCTGATCTCAGTTTACCTCAAATCGACCAAGACTGTCGCGTGACATGCCTCAGACCGCCCGATTCGCAGTCAAGAATTCTCGTGCAAGTGATTGTAGGGGCTTGTCCATACCCTCAAAACTCAATCAGAGTAAGAAGGGAGATCGCAGTCACTCACTGAAGTCCCCCTCGACGAAGGAACCAAAGTCGCCGATGCTGTTTGCATCAGTCTGCAACCATCTGACGTTTTGACACGGAACCGGAAACATCACTCCAGTCACCCACAAAGACCAGATTTGATGGTTGACTGGTGGTTCCGGTCGTTGTAGCATCGGAAACCGTAGTCTCCCAATCCTAGTGGCCATTCCATGCTGACTGCGACAGCACGGCTGTGGCAGCATGTAGAAATGAATTGTCGTCCACCTCGTGTGGGCAGATGGGGGTTTGGTGGGACTGTTTCTGGACAATGCCCAACTTTCGAAGGAGGTTTTGGCAGCGTTTGTGCTTTTTTGCAGAGGCAGGAACAAAGTGGAGCTAGTGTGTTTTTGAAAAATACGAGTGCATCCCCCCATGTCTCTCTGGGATCTCCCCCGCTGCCTGCGTCCGACTAGTGCACCTAGCTTTTGACAGATCTAGGCCTTGTGCCGTGCAAGGCGTGTAACTCTTTTCAACTGGAGAAGGTGTAGAACCAAATGGGGCTCGATGTCTTAGCCTTTTTTTTTTGAAAATTGATTTATAGAAATGGAGAGCATGCAAGCCGCCCCTGACCGGCACAGCTACGGGGTAAAAAAAGTGACGCCGCCACCAATGGCACATGAACGGTGGGAATGTGAGGAAATGAAAAATGTGAGCTAGGTACCGGCAAAGACCGGTTCAATCGAACACAGAGTAGACAGCCCAAGGGCAAGAGGCAGCCCCACACCATGTAACAGCGGAAGATCCTCTCCCTCTAGGCGGTCATCCGCCGCCGCGCGCAACGCACAACACTGTAAAAACGGATAGCAGCACAGTGGCTACGCACACCAGCGGCGGAAACCCGCTGTGCCACAACAGCCACAGCACGCTGGGCCCACCGCTCTAACACCTCCGCAGAGCACCACCGTGGCCCCCGTGACAGGCAGATCCTGGCGAGGCGGGCCAGGAAAGACTAGAAGTGGTCACCCATGCCGCCCAAGGTCTTCCATGCAAGAAGGCGCATGTGGCACCCCGGCCGAGCCGCCGGGCAATAACGCTCCATCTTGCCCCTCTCTACTACCTCGACTGCCACGCCTGGCCCAGAGGCCCTGTCCCCCCGAGAATCCACAGTAGTCACGTCAAGAACCCAGGTCAGGCCCGACTCGGGGTCAGCCAGCGTCAGGTTCGGTCATGGCTCACCCTGCGCCCCATCTGCCTGGTAGGGTGGTGCAATTTCAATATCGAAATCGACAATATCGCCAATATCGATATCGAAATATCGATATCGATATCGATATCGAAGCGATATTGATATGGATATTGATATTGGCTTATTAGCGGCCGGGGTGGACACTTCCACCCGGCCGCCAATATCAGCCAATATCGGCAATATCGTCAATATCGTCAATTTCTTTGCCTCTTTGTGCCTGTCTGTCTCTCTGTCAATATCGATGTCAATATCGATATAAAAAATATCGCCTTGGATATCGCCAATATCGATATCGATATCGATATCGATATTGACCCCGCTGGGGGTCGATATCTATATTAAAAAATGAATATCGATATCGATATCGCGATATCGATATCAATATCGATATCGTATTGATATTGGAATATCACCACCTTACTGCCTGGCGGGGCACGCCCCCCCTCTCCACTGTGAAAGACAGCCGGTGCTCACGGAAGATGTCGGCGAGCTCGTCCCTAATGGCGATATGGACATGCTAGATGGCTCCGTCAATCCGTCGTCTCCTGGTCACTACGCCCGGGTCCAGACCATGAAGGCCCACCTGCTCGAGATAGGGAAGGGGGAGGCCCAATCACAGCTTGGCATGAAGACGAAAGTCTGCCGGGGCCAGATAAGTTCGATCTTGTCGGCCGGGTGGAGTCGTCTGCAGCCTGAGGGCACTGCCTCTCGTCGATGTTGCCCAGCAACGCTAGTGGGCGTGGCGCTCGTAGCCACGCCGGTGTGCGCATGCCTCCGGGCCCCCCTGTGCACACCCATGTCTCTTCGCTAGCTGACCGCAAGCTGCAATCCACCCCTCCTGCCGAAATGAGTACCATTGTCTGCACATCCGTTGGTACAGCCCCGACGTGATGCCCTGTTGCAGCATCTCTAGGGAAGGCAGAGTCTCAAACACAGGCGTGGGCATCTTCTCCACCAGGTTCCACCCCGGTGCCAAGTGCTGTAGCGCACCATCCGCTGGAAGGAAGGGGATGAACTCGCTAGTGAGAGCCGACAGAAGTCTCCCTGTCGAGCACGCGCCGGCCAGGGGAGCCCGGTCTCTCGCCCCCAACAGGCCAACCCCGCTGACAACAAATGGCAACTGCAGCTGCCATCGATCCAAATGCTGTAGCTCAAAGGCCACCGACCCCTCCTCCCGGACCTGTGCAATTTGTTATAGGCGTAGTACTGCCTCCCAAATGGCGTGATCGAAGCAGTGAAGAATCTCCAGCCAATGCTCCTCAGGCAGGAGCGCCCGCATGCAAAAGTCCACTCGGGGGATGATGCACAGTCAGAGCAAAGTCATAGCCGCCTGCACCTCCTCCATCCGACTCACCTGCGGGAGACCTCGCAGCTGATCCTGGAGCCATCCATCCGCCCACGTTGCCTGGAAAATTGCATCGCCCACCGGACACCCCAGCAGGACCACCCCATCCTGTCGACAAGGAAGCGTGGAGAGCACCTGAGGCACCTTCTCCTCGGACCGTCGCAATAGGAGGCACTTCCGTGGCTGGATGTGTAAGCCACGTAGTGCCGTTGCTGCAACCGTGGAGGAGAAAGCTGCCGCCAAGGGCTGTGGTGGGGCGGTCACTGTCGCATCATCGTGATAGGCCCCCACATGGCCTCGACGCTCCCCCCGAGCCAGAGTCAGCACCTGGGACCCCGCCTCGAGCACCGGGGCAAGAGCTAGGTCAAACAATGCTGGGTCTAAGGGATCTCCCTGGCGCACACCCCGAGCACTCTCCAGCACCGCTGGTGCGCTGACACCAAAGAAGAGAAGCTGTGTCGGGATGGTGTAGAACTGTCGCAGGAACAGGATCCACGTGTCTAAACCCCGATCTCACACCGCCTCAAACACCGTCACACGTTAAAGGCGTTGCGGACATCGAGCCGAAGCAGCCAAAAATCAGGGTTTGCCAAGAGGATAGCACGCACCCCGCGAACCAGCACCCCCGTCCCCTCCGACACCCCCACGATGAACTGATGAGGTCGAAGTGCTCGGTGCAATCGGTTCCTCTCCCGTAGGAGGAGTCGGCCAGGGAGCCGGACCCAAACCTCAATAGCCGCCAGCGGCCGGACCCCTTCTGCCTCTGTAGCTCCCTTCAAGATAGAGATGAGTCTACTCCGACCCACACACGTCGCTGCCTCTGCCGGCATGGCGCCATCTAGCATAGCTCTTATGATCCATCCCACAACCTCCATGCACGCCGGTGAGTCCAAAGCAAGGTCACGAAGCAGCCGCAGAACCGCAAGGCGCGTTCCACAACTCCTGCATCAACTCCTCTGTCCCCCAAGCCGCCCCACCCCCTGGTATCTGGAAGGAGTGAACCCATGCCGGGATGGGCACATCCGCGGGAGGATGCTGCTCTCTGAGAGCAACCAAGGTTGTGGCCGTCCCTGCTGGTGGTGGACGTCCCTGAAACTGTTGCATCGCCCTCGATAATGCCCCGGCGTGCACCATACTGGCCGCGCACTCGCGTGCCCTCGCCGCCTCCTCACCCTGCGCTGCCGCCGCCTGCCGCGTGAATGGGCGGACCGCCACCCAAGCCCGCTGTGCGGTGTGCACTGAGGCACATGCCTCATCCAGCAGCCCAGCCTAGTCCCCTGCCTCAAAACAGGCGCAGCGCTCAAGGACGACGCTGTCGACGGAGCGCAGGTCAGGGTAGGCCTGACCGCGGGAGCCAATCCGCCGTCTGCGCCAGAGCGGTCTGTGTGGGGCTGTAGAGAAGGCGGGGTTCCCCAGCTGCTCCTCGAAAGAGGGCACTCGATATAGCAGCACTTGGAAGTGGAGGAGGAGCATCCACTTGCTACAGAGGGCCGCGAGCGGAAGGTCAGGCTGAAGAGCCCAGGAGTAGTAGCGTTGGAGGAGATGGCCTACCCGGCGGCGGGCCTCGCCATAGAGGCGCTCACAGATGGAGCCTGTACCATCCTCTCAAATCTGCCCCTCTCTAGCTGCATCGCACGCCTCAGTCGCACCCATGTGAAGCCGTCTAAGGCCTCCCATGTTGTGATGATGTGTGGTGTCAGAAGGGCCGGTCTCCCCTCCCGGGGCGGCAGTAGGCTCTCCACCTCCTGTAGCACTAGCTCCTGTGTCACCAGGAGAGCCTCCCCTCTAAGTGTGACTACCACCTCTGGAACCCCCTGACACTATCAACGGCCTGGTGCTGGTAGGAACTGGCCCATCTTGGAGAGGAAGTCTAGCACACTGTTGAGTTCCTGACCCAACTAGTGCCACTGAATCACCCGAAGGCCCTGACAGCGGCACGTGCCTCATCACGCCGACGCCGGAGACGCTCTAGCGTGACCCTGGTCGTGCCCTGCATCTGGGTAGTGACAAGCCGGGAATCCCCCACGACCACCAGACCCTGGAGATGCCGCTGGTGGGCCAAGGCCAAGCCTGCTGTCAAGGCCGCGTACTCGGCGTCGTTGTTAGTCGCTTCTCCTTCTAGCCTGAGCCAGGTGGAGGAGAGAGGGACGCTGTGTGTGCTCTACGGCCTCTACTGCCGTGTAAAGCCGACCAAAGGCGCCAGCGAGGTAGTCCGCAAGGTTCTGGGAGAATCTGCCGAGAAAAGATGCCGTCTGGCCCTGAAGGCTCTGCATGTCACCCACGCTAGAGGCCACCGCCATCAACTGGGCGTGAGCGTGCTCTAAGACTGTCGAAAGCCTGTGTGTAGGGCGGGCAGACTCGGCTGGAACGGCTGCACCGGCGCCCAGCCGTACAATTGCCGACGGCTCCTGTCCGGCCACAGCTGCGGAGGCAAGCAATGCACCCTGGATGCGTGAAAAGTGTGCAGAGCACTGGGCCAGTAGAGTGGGCTGCATGTCAACGTCCGGGGGGTCAGCCGGCATGGAAGCCATGGCGTGGAGGTGCGCAATGTTCGTGCTGGCCAGGGGTGGCTCGCGCGGAGGTGGAGGAGGTGGAGGGGAGGAGGAGGGGGCCACCGGGGTGGAGGAGGTGGA
>SZWC01005053.1:151565-162013 GCA_023375785.1 Penium margaritaceum | reverse complement strand
GTATATGTATATGTATATGTATATGTATATGTATATGTATATGTATATGTATATGTATATGTATATCTATATCTATATGTATATGTATATGTATATGTATATGTATATGTATATGTATATGTATATGGAGATGTATATGTTTATGTATATGTATATTTATATTTATATGTATATGTATATCTTTATGTATATGTATATGTATGTGCATATGTATATGTGTATGCATTTGTATATGTACATGTACATGTAAATGTATATGGATATGTTCATGTATGTATATGTATATGCATATGTGTATGTATATGTATATGTATACGTAGATGGTGGAGTTTAAATTTGAGAATGATGTAAACGAAATGATTTACATTAAATGATCCCATCATTTTTGAAACATTCATGAACTCGTACTTGTTGTAACTTCCTCTGTTGTTATCACCATCTATGTACTATAAATTCCACACAATTCATGTTGAGGGGCAACAAGAAAAACATGATTCACTTCTTTGCAAATCAAGGGTTCATGATTTATGCAAGAATTACAAATGAACAAGAAAAGGGGCCTTTGTTAGCATCTCAGGCTACTGCTTTTTTGAAACTCTCATGAGGAAATCTTTGAACACTATATATATTTTGTACATTGATTTTTATTTGTTCAAAATTCTTGAGAGGAGGATCCTTCTTATGGCGCAAACGTCTTGCATGTGTGAGGTTTTCCCTTGCATGACTAGAGGAATAGCCCATCAAGTACTTATTCTCTTGATAATAGAAGCTTAAGGGAGAAGAGGGAAATGGAAAAACAGGTTGAGGATGCAGCAAGATCATGAATTTGTGCGAATCTTTGTCAGTAATGCTTTGAATTAAGACATTTTCAATTTTTTTTATTAATTTTAATAACAAGGTAAACATGCAGAGTTGGATTGTCAACTTCATTTTGTGGCAGTTCAAGCCTTCAAGAGAAAGCTGAATCTAATACACTAACCCTCTGTCTTTTGTTTTTGGGATGAATCACAAACTTGTGTTTTTTACTTCGATGTCTGAGATTCCCAAAATCATGGTATTCAAAACATGGTTCTTTAGGGATGTGGTTCATATTTTTTCATATGTTTTCACTTTGCCAAAGTTTTTTCCATTTTGACAATTTTCTTTCATCTCCATTGGATACGGTGTTCATTTCCTTTTATTATGAAAAATCATATGTTGAATTATTTGATCATTCATTTGCGTTGATGAAAAGAATGACAAAAATCACCTCAAATCTGAAAAGTAATATTGCAATTCCGTTGAGCAATCCAAATTTGTGTTAATAATACAAATGTAGCCTGTAGCCTACACATATGAACATCTTTGAATACAACTTCCATGAATACATTTACTCATCATCTACAAGTATCTTTATACTCATCTTTGAGTGACTGTTATTCACGTATGAAGACATGGGTGTGAATTGTTGTAAGGTTGTATAACAAAATATGTTCACACGGGCATAAACAATGATGTCTGTGCGAAAATGCACAAACGTATGCATTGAAACATATTTGCGTAGATACATACACAAGTACAAAGAATTAAAACAAAAATAAAGATCCCAGTTTAGTGCTTTGGTATGGTTAAGAAACCAGTATTGGTTGTGTCAGGGTAGTGAATGGGTGCTCCTACCTTGAATTAGGCAACGATTCTCACTACACTTGAGGCAACTATCTTTCCACCCACTTGAAGACCCAAACCGTGCAAAATTGTGATCCTTAAAGAGAAAATTGAACTTCCACTTAAACTTGAATGTAGGTTTTTGTGAGATACATGTTTTCAATTTTAAGTGGAAAGAGGTTACACAAATGTTGGTAATGAAGCATACCTTTGATAACAAGTTTTTCATGACAATTGCGCCACCTTTTACACTTTAGCTAGTACCATGTTTTTTGTTTTTTTTTTTAAATTAAAATTTCAACTTGCTTTGTAAATATAGCTTTCCATCAAGAAAAAGCATCATTGGTGTAACAAGGGATATTTCCAGAGTTAAATGTGAATATTTGTGTTGATATAGAACAGATAAAAATCAGTAGGCACGGTAGTATTTTTCCTAAACACATGTTTTTTTCCAATGAATTTGCAATGAACAAACCCAAATCACCCACAAATGTTTGTTAGATTCTATTATTTGCAGTGTATAGGAAAATGTTTGTATTTATGACTAACAATCATTGAGCACAAAAATTGAAGTGGCGAGTCCTTGCGAGTCCAGGTTACAATGTTGTCCTCTATTGGTATAGCTAAAACAAATTGCGACACGTGTCACATCTTTCCATTTGTTTTCATATGTAGATTTATTCATGGGGTGGTTATGCACCTTGCAAAAGGAAACGAGGGAACACAGGCCATGTATCATTAAGTCTCTTTTTTTTCAGCAAATACTCAGTCATTTTTCATTTTATCAATGTGTTTTGCATGTGTGAGTAACTTTTGGAGAGTTAAATCTGTTTGCATTGAAAGGTTGCCTCCCTTCTCTGGCGTTAGCCGTGTATGAGAGGTTTACAAACAAAAATACAATCCAAAACCCTCAAAATGATATGAGGGTCTTTTCTTGTAACCTTTTTACTGTAATGAGCGGTAACCTCTAGCACTACTCTGAATTCATCGTTAGAATTTGCAGAATGGCATTCTTTGTTGTGGTTAGAGGTCACCCCCTTGGCAAGTTTCTTGGGAAATCATCATGAACGACTCGAAGCAGGGAGACTCAAACATTTTGAGGCCTTTGGAAGCTGATCTACGTTTTTAACTTTATCTCTGGTTTTAGGATCTTGACCGAAGATTTTACCTTGAACTCGTGCATTCGCATGAAGCATTCCATTGCTTTATGTCAAATGTTATCAATGTTAACTTTGATTTCAGTTTTTGGCGTTTTTGTGTGCAATCATCGCGTAGAAGGCATGCCAAAAATTTTCTCATAGGATCTCTTGTCTTTGGTAAATCATCCCCCTCCCTCTTCATGGCTTGCTTGCTTGCAAGGAGGGTGATTTGGAGCAAGGGCATATGGCTAGAGGGCTTTGCCCTCAAGGTCCTTGTGGCCCCTCACGCGTCAATTAGGCTGAGGCCTTGACTGGTCATTGGCGGCTAGCCGGGTACTTGCTAGCCACCGAATGTCCTGTCGGTTAGTAGCTCTCTTACGGGCGGCTAGCAAAGTGTTGGCCATTGGCCATCCTTTGCTTCAGCGAGGGATGGTGTGCAAGCAGCTTTTTTTTTTGCGAGGAGGGAGGGCCAAGCTTTCCCCACCGCTACATACCTCCCGATTTATAAGGAACTTCTTGGTTAAAGAACTAGAAGTAGGATTTTTAGATAGCGCGTAATCATTATTGTG
Source organism: Penium margaritaceum (assembly GCA_023375785.1). Taxonomy (NCBI): domain Eukaryota; kingdom Viridiplantae; phylum Streptophyta; class Zygnematophyceae; order Desmidiales; family Peniaceae; genus Penium; species Penium margaritaceum. Next base: position 158,661 of record SZWC01005053.1, on the reverse strand, counting down.
AAAGAAAGTTAGTTATCGGAATCACCAGGGTAACATGAACACGTGCCTTGTACTTAGAAATAAGCTACAACTTGCCTGTCATTATTGCTAGATGTTTTCCCCCTTTAGGCTAAAGCATTCACATGACAACCATGTATGGCGTCCCCAATCTCCTATGGTTTTAGGTCATGAATGCCGCCCTCAAGAATGCTGTTCAATGTTTTTTCATTTAGGTGGTGCCTTGAGATATGCGTGGTTTTGTACAAGCTATTAGCTCGCTCCCATACTCATTGACTGCCACTGTGGGAAACAGAGATTCTTGTTCCCATGACTTTTTTTAGTTCCACATTTGGCCTTATTAATGAGATTTTTCCTAAGAACCGTCGATTGAAGTGTACGCTTTTGGTACAGGAGTGGAAAAAGAACCTTGTATTGGCTATTCGTAGTAAGGAATGCCAGTGGTGGATGAACGGTTCCCTTTGCTGTGCATGGATTCAGTAGGCTCACATGAAACATGTCATGTATCTTCATACACAACGGAAGCAGCAATTGATATGCCACTGGCCCGATGCGTGGAATGATGGGAAATACCCAATCCAGTATGGTAGAGTTTTTTATGACAAAGGTGACTTTAGCCAAAGATTCTTAATGCTAAGCAGTACATTATCAGCGATGTCAAACAAAAGCTCATGACAACTTTGTCGGCATATGCCTTTTGTTGTTGCGGAGCAGCTTGAAGGTGACTGTTCCCCTCTTGTAACAAGGACTCTATGTGCACGGCAAAGTCTTGAGCAGAAGAAATCTATCCCCTTTGACTTTCATCTTCACCAATGAAGAGGTTACCATAGGATATCAACCCTTGTTCAACACAAACGATGTGAACCTTGTACAATCATTTACCAAGTTATTCATCACAAACTCTGCGGGTGGTAGGAATTCATCCCAAATTCATGGTAGGGTCCATGTACATGCAATTTATTTGTTCTAGAGTGTAGTTCATGCTATTAATTTGTCCATTTGTTTAAGGATGAAATGCTGTGAATGTTTGCAACTCATAGCCAAAGTACTTGTACATCTTTTTCCAGAGATTACTAGAACATTTTATATCTTGATATGAGATAATGTGCAAAGGTAAGCTGTGGTACTTCACAAAACCCTCAAAGAAGACACGAGCGGTCTCCTCTTCATTTCCATAAGTGGTTGTATGGATGAAGTGTGTCATCTGCATTGAAAGATCTACAACAACTTCAATTGAATTGTGGCCACGGGTTGTGTCCGGTAGAATAGTAATGAAATACATGCTGACGCACTCCCGTGGATTCTAACAAATGAAAAGATGTTGCAGCAGCCTAGTAGGCTTCATGTTACTAGATTTGCTCTGAACACATGGGTACCACGTCATGCAACACTTCTTGACATCAAGCTCCATCCTTGCCACCAATGGTGGTCTGAGTGTGCTTGTACGGTTCTTTGAGGTCACACATTATTTGTGATTTGGAAGGTTGTGCAACTACGGGATTATCTTTTCTCCAATGTCAAACTTTTCTTACAGATTCCATGAATCCGTAACCTTGTAGGTTTAGAGAGTCTTGAACCCAAAAATTCACATAGTATATCATCCAAATTCTGTTGTTAAAACTATATTAGTGTATAATATCTTGAGATGGTTGCTTCAAGGGTGCAATGGACACTTTTTTTGCACAATTGCTGTTCCAATGGCTAAGATAAACCCACTAACCTTGGTGTTTGTCTTAGCTTCTAGTGGCTACCACCTTATTAGAATGGACACATTGACACTTCCTGGCCATTATTCTAATGTGATTGAGACCCGACTCAGGTTTTTGCTTCAAGGCACCTGCCGTGTTGACATGTTTGGTTGTTTTAGGAAGAACACCAATGGGTTATTGTCAGTCACGACCATCACAACCCCTTCAGTGCACTCGAGGTAGAAACACCACCACTTTAAAGCGTGTAATAGTGAAAAGAGCTCTTGATCCACAGATGTGTATCCAGTTTTGACAAGGATGAGCTTTGGGATGTCATACGCAACTGGTTGATTATTCTATATAAGGAGAGCTCACATTCATACTATTAACACATCACATCAAACCTCTCGTGATTGTGATGGATCGAGGAGAGCTTGAACAAACGATGATCAAAGAACTCTTTGACTTTGAGAAAGGCTTTCTCACAATTAGATGTCCATTCCCAATGCACATCGTTTTACGTGAGAGCATTGTCATGTGACCTCCACTCTTGTCTGTGAATAGGCTTGACTACGACATGTCGTGTTTTTGATGACCACAAAATTGGTATGGTAGGCACTGCAACTCCCATGATTCAACCACTTAAGTCCACATCTTATGGGAACATGTTAACTTGGCTACCACCCTCAAATACATTAATGTGACAGGGTCAAAAGTGCTAACTAAGGGTACTGTGAATATGATTGAGCTGATGGATTTCATGGCATTTACTTCAATCACTGAATCCAATTGTTCATGCGGAGTGCATGGTGTCGCCACCACTAGTCAAGTTTGGTCATACATCTTGTTTGATGATGGAAGACTTAGTAGGATATGCCGACCAGTAAGGGTACAATGAGGTTATTAAGGGTGGAGAGAGCAAAGAGAAGTTTGAACATGTCAAAATTTCAAATTGTTTTACATCCTCACCAAAAACTAGGAATTCACACTCGTGTTCCACTTTATCCTCTGAGTGAACCCCACTTGCATCCCTGAGGTATTGGGAAAAGTTTCTCCATGGCCCTCTCCATATGCATGGCCGTGTCCATTTGCGCGACCACCGCCTTGTCCATGGCCCTGTTTGAGGCCTCTTGCTGCATCATCCCCACAAGGTTCCTCGGTTGTATCCAACGTTGTGGCATCTTGTTTACCATTTAAAGCACAAGGCTGAGATTTGAATTGTTTGAGGTTCATGGAGTTGTGGTTAAGAGCATTGTGGAAGGCCATGTTGCTAGGCTCACACACCACCTAAAGCTTGTTCTTTTGGCAACCACGCTTGAGGTTTGGGGAAGTTTTCTTTCCATTCTTCTCGGCTGGTGGATGTGCACTTAGCTTGCCCTTGACCCTGCCTGGTTGCTTGGTTGTCCCTCAAGTCCCTACAACATCCATGCATGCATCACGGCCTTGTTGTGCACGTGTATTTTACCGTTCATCCAAACAGTGCTTCGGGTATGCTAACTACAATTTGCTCATGTAGTCTTTTAATGCCATTTAGCTTGTCCAAGCTTGGCTCATTGCGATCGTGGTACTTTTTTCCTTCAGCTTCTCGCTAAGAAGACCATCACGCAAGTACCCCAACTGTAAGAACTTTGCTTATAACTCAGAAAACAAGAATATAAGAGTAGAAAGGAATAACAAACAAAATGTGAGCGCCTCTCACAAAACAAGAACAGAGAATGAGTAAGGAGTTTAAGCAATTCCTAGAAACTCCTTCACTCCCTCCTTCTTTTCATCCCCTTGTCTTACTATCTTCCTTGGCCTCCTCTTGAGTCTTCTTTGCATGTCTCGTGGCCCTCGGTGGCATTTTCCTTGTGCCAAAGGTGTTGGGGAAGCCGTAAAAAATCTTTGAAGTGTTGTCTTCCCTCTTTTTAGGGTACTCTCAGCTCCTAAGGGCTCCTTCACTTGGGAATAACCACTAGTTAAGTATGATAGAGTGAGGGGGGGTTGGAGAGAGGACGGAGGAGAGTGGAGGAGGCCGGTGGCGGGTGAGGTCGCGAGCTAGCCGCGGGGGCCAACTGTCCCTCTCGGGACTTGTGAGAGGGGAGAGCTCTCCAGAGTCGTGAGGGGGGAGCGCTCTCGAGAGCTGTGAGGGAGATCGAGGCATAGAAATAAGGCGAGAGAGCAGATCGAGAGAGCGTAAACAGATGGTTTTGTGGAAAATAATGAACACAATGGGGGAGCGAGAGTGACCCCTATCGGGTCGTCCTCGCTCCCCAGATTGCGGTTCGCCCTAGAGTGTGGCAAACCACATAAGGGATGCATAGGGCATGAGCACGCACAATGTCTCGTGCGACCCATACGGGGTGACACAAAGAGGCCTACGTCTCGGAAGAAATCAGCACGACCTCGCATGACAGACAAGAAGTGAGACTAAACTAGGCTAGTTAACTCAAGTAGTCACAGAATTTTTTACTGCTAACACGATAGCATGAGCAAGGGTGCATCTCCCAAGCAAAGAGCTTGAACATCACACCGCAAGCCCCAACAGCGCAGAGCGACACGGAGGAAGACGGCAGGTACAAGGCGCCGATGGACGGAGCACGCCAGGGGACACCATCGCGGAAGTGCACGGCCAAAAGGAGCGTAAGTGAGGAGCGCGACCAGGGATACTCTGCGAGGAGAGCCCGGCCAGAAGCACCTTGCTAATGACATCCCACCAGGAGTACCACATCAGTAGCGCCCATCCAAAACATCCCAGCAGGAGCACCACACCAGTTGCACCCCATCAGAAGCACCCGTCCAGAATCACCCCTCAAGGAGGATTGCACTAGGAGCACCACACCAGTAGCGCCCGTCCAACACACCCCTCCAGGAGCACACCACCAGGAGCACCAATCCAAAAGCACCCTACCAGGAGCACCACACCAGAAGCACCACGCGGCCACGAGTGGGAGTCCCGATGCAAGCAGCGAGGGTGGGGGAACAGTCAAGGGCCTGCACCCCACCACCCAGAAGCACCAGACAACAGAGACACCGACTGGACACGAGAGTGGGGGTGGGGCACAGGGAAGATGTGAGGGGGAGTGGGGGCATAGATAGACGGGAGACGCCATGTCGGCGACAAAGGAATTCATGTGCGTGAGAACCTGCAAGGGACGCACCCACTGGAGGGGGGGGAAGTCGAGCTAGGATACAGCAAGCGAGTGACCATCGAGCAGAGGACCAACAATGCAGGCAAAGAGAGGAGGTAGACGTGAGAGGGATTGTGGGCGAAGACAGACAGGAGACACCACGTCGGCAACGGAGGATGTCGGGTGCGTGAGAGCCTGCAAGGGGTGCACTCACCGGGGGGGGGAGGGGGAAGGCCAGAGTATGGAGCGGAGCGGAGATGCAGCATGCGAGCGATCATCGAGCAGAGGACCAACGATGTAGGCAAAAAGAGGGGGGAGAGGAAGGAAGAGACTCAATCGAGTGGGGGCAGGGTCTGAATGCCGACAGAAGCGATACTCGAAGCGAAGGCGGGCTGGTGGAGGGCCTTGGTGAGGAAGTCCGAGAGCTGGAACTCAGCGGAGATGAACCAGAGGCATACATCGCCTGCCGCGACTACGTCACGCACGTAGTGGTGCTCAACGTTGATGTGCTTGGTGCGACGGTGAAGGGCACCAGCGTTCCTGGGAATGGCCAGCCCACTCTCACTGTCGCTGTGGAGAGGCACGGCTGGGGTGGGGAGACGAAGTTTGTTGAGGAGGCAACGAAGCCAAACTGCCTCGGCGGCAGCACCGCCTAAGGCCATGTACTCAGCCTCGCCCGTGCTGCGAGCAACAAAACCTTGCTTGTTGCTGCTCCAAGAGATGGCAGCAGGGGCGAGGAGGAAGACGAAACCGCTACGGCTGCAGGCGTCCGAGTCGCGGGCATAATCACTGTCGGCGTACCCTGTCAGGAGCGGTACGCCCGACCTGGCCGGAAAGACGAGACCAGCATGGGCAGACCCGAGGACGTAGCAAAGGACATGCAGCCGCCTGGAGGTGGGCCGTGCGAGGCTCGCGGGCATACTAGGCCAAGACGTTAGCCGCGCAGGCGACGTCAGGGCGTGTGGTGCCAGCAAGATATGTGAGTGCGCCAATGATGGATTGAAATGTGACGGCGGACTCTGGCGCACCGGACTCCGCGTCGTGAGCCACAAGAAGGGCAAGCTAAGTACCCGGTGGCATGGGCGAGGAGGCACCAGGGAGAGGACGGGAGAGTTCGACGACAGAGGCGAAGCGGTCTCCAAGGGTCTGTATGTAGCACTCCCGATGGACCAACAAGCAGGTAGGAAGGCGCTCAATCTGCATGCCCAAGAACATAGCCACAAGGCCAAGGTCCTTCATGCGGTATGCCGAGGAGAGAAGACCCTTCGCCTCGGAGATTGTAGAAGAAGAGGGAGAGGTGATGAGGAGGTCATCCACATACACTAGGATGAAGGCAGGTACGAGACTCGTGCCACCGAAAAAAAGGGAGGGGTCGGACTGGCTAGGACGGAAACCGCCACGGACAAACGTGGACAAGAGCTCCTTGTTCTAGCAACGAGGGGACTGGAGGAGACCATAGAGCGCGTGACGGAGGTAACAGACTCTCCCCGTATCGTCAAAGAAGCCCGGAGGCTGGACCATGTAAAGCTCCTCCTCTAGACGACCATGTAAAAAGGCGTTGTTCACGTCCATCTGATGAACCTCCCACCAAAAGTAGGCCGCGAGACAGATGTCAACGCGACTCATCGTGAAGCAGCCGACAGGGGCGTAAGTGTTTGTGAAGTCAACGCCGGGGACCTGAGAGTAGCTCTTGGCGGTGAGGCGAGCCTTGTACCGGTCGAGGGCACCCGAGGCAATGAACTTCTTGCGTAGGACCCACTTGGCCTAAATGGCCGTGCGACCAGGAGGAAGGTCGGTGAGTTCAAGTACACCATGCTCAGCCAGGGCGGCAAGTTCGGCAATACAAGCCGCATGCCAGGCAGCCGCATCTGGACGAGCAAGAGCGTCGGCCAGAGTGAGGGGGTCGGACTCATCAAGGGGGGAGGGAGAAGAAGACACGGGCGGAATAGAGGTGACCGTGAGGGCACGAGCAACAGACGCTGGGGCACTGACAAAGCGGTGATCAGTGCAGGCATCGAGGGCATTGCAAAACTCGAGGTGGAAAAAGTGACGACTGTGGGCGTGGCCCGGATGGAGAGTGTATCTCGATAAGGGGTGGAACACAGGGAGCATAGCAGCAGATGAGGGAGGGAGGGGGGAGGTAGGGAGGGAAGCAGAGATTGCTGGAGGGGGGGCGGGGGGAAGAGAGATGTGGCGAGGCGACAATGGAAGGAAGTGTGCAAGGGAGGAGGGGGGAGGTGGAAGAGAGTGGGATGGAAGGGGAAGTGGAGAGTGACACAGTAGAGGCCTGTGAGGGGGAGG
>SZWC01005053.1:132854-142854 GCA_023375785.1 Penium margaritaceum | reverse complement strand
GAGAGAGAGAGAGAGAGCGAGAGAGAGAGAGAGAGAGCGAGAGAGAGAGAGAGAGAGCGAGAGAGAGAGAGAGAGAGCGAGAGAGAGAGAGAGAGAGCGAGAGAGAGAGAGAGAGAGCGAGAGAGAGAGAGAGAGAGCGAGAGAGAGAGAGAGAGAGCGAGAGAGAGAGAGAGAGAGCGAGAGAGAGAGAGAGAGAGCGAGAGAGAGAGAGAGAGAGCGAGAGAGAGAGAGAGAGAGCGAGAGAGAGAGAGAGAGAGCGAGAGAGAGAGAGAGAGAGCGAGAGAGAGAGAGAGAGAGCGAGAGAGAGAGAGAGAGAGCGAGAGAGAGAGAGAGAGAGCGAGAGAGAGAGAGAGAGAGCGAGAGAGAGAGAGAGAGAGCGAGAGAGAGAGAGAGAGAGCGAGAGAGAGAGAGAGAGAGCGAGAGAGAGAGAGAGAGAGCGAGAGAGAGAGAGAGAGAGCGAGAGAGAGAGAGAGAGAGCGAGAGAGAGAGAGAGAGAGCGAGAGAGAGAGAGAGAGAGCGAGAGAGAGAGAGAGAGAGCGAGAGAGAGAGAGAGAGAGCGAGAGAGAGAGAGAGAGAGCGAGAGAGAGAGAGAGAGAGCGAGAGAGAGAGAGAGAGAGCGAGAGAGAGAGAGAGAGAGCGAGAGAGAGAGAGAGAGAGCGAGAGAGAGAGAGAGAGAGCGAGAGAGAGAGAGAGAGAGCGAGAGAGAGAGAGAGAGAGATCAAGAGACAGAGAGAGGCAGAGGGATAGATGGAGAGGGAGGGAGAGAGAGGGGCGGGAGAGCAGGGGGAGAGGAGGGGAAGGAGAGGGAAAGGGTGGGAGGGAAAGAGAGAAGAGGGGGGAGATTAAGGCAGAGAGAGGGCGCAGAGAGGAGGGGGAGGAGAGCAAGGCAAGGAGAGTGCGAGAGAGAAGAGAGAGGGGCGGGCAGAGGGGGGGGGCAGGGGAAGCAAAGAGAGAAGAGTGAATAGAGCGAGCAAGAGGTCGAGGCGGGAGAGAGAAGGGGAGCGGGGAAGCGCGAGAGAGAGAGGGAGAGCAGAGATAGAGGGGGTAAAAATAGAAAAGGAGGGAGAGGGGAGGACGGGATGGAGAGAGAGCGAGGGGAAGGGAGAGAGAGAGAGGGAGAGAGAGAGGGAGAGGAGGAGGGAAGGCAGAGAGATAAGAGAGGGGGAGCGGGAAGAGGGAGAGCGGGGAGAGAGACGGAGAGGAAGAAGAGGAAGAGAGAGATAGAGAGTCGAGAAAAAAAGGAACAAAGGCCGGGACGAGACCCAGCCGGGGGGGGGGTCCTAGAACGCCGGAAGGGCGGTGCCCGAAGGCAGTAAAGGCCACACAGCCGATTAGGGGCAGAAAGCCCCAGGCTTAGTGAGCCGAGCAGAAACACAAGGAAACAGCAGGGGGGGTCGGCTGGAGGCCACACAGAGCAGAGGAGAGGCCAGGGGCCGAGAGTCCAAAGTCAACAGTCCACAGTCCAAAGTCCAGAGCCTAGAAGCTAGGGGCTAGAGCTAGGAGTCCTAGAGCCTAGAGCCTAGGGCTTAAGGCCTGGAGACCAAGAGCCTAGAGCCTAAGGCCGAGAGACAGAGCCGAGGAGGAGGGGCCCACGCGGCAGAGGCCGAGGCCGAGCTGAAGGCCGGAGTGAGAGAGACGGGGGACAGGGTCCCGAGGCAAAAGCGTAGGTCGGTCACCAAGGGCGAGGAGAGGAACTAACCTGCAGGAGAGAAAACAGAAGAGGAAGTCGGTGAGTGAACGAGGGAGAATGAAAGAAACGAAAAGAAAGACGAGGATGAACAAGGGAAGAATGGAAAGACGGGTGCAAGAGAGGAAGGTTGAATAGGGGATGAGTTGGAACGACAGGGGGGGCCCGACAGGTGCATACCTGGTGGGTGGAGAGGATGGGAGGGCTGAAACCGTCCGAACAGCGGACGGGGCCCACAACGACGGGCGGCACACGCGAAGAGGACGACGACGCCGAAGGGCAGCGGCAAAAGCAGGAGTGGAGGTCACAATAGCTGCGGCGATGGCCGACGGCGGCAACAGCAGACAACGGCAGCAAAGTCGGACGGTGGAAGCGGAAGCGGGGAGATGGAGCACGCAGGTCCTCAATGGCTTGATGCCATGTTAAGTATGATGGAGTGAGGGGGGGTTAGAGAGAGGACGGAGGAGAGTGGAAGAGGCCGGTGGCGGGTGAGGTCGGGAGTTAGCCGCGGGGCCAACTGTCCCTCTCGGGACTTGTGAGAGGGGAGAGCTCTCGAGATTCGTGAGGGGGGAGGGCTCTTGAGAGCTGTGAGGGAGATCGAGGCACGGAAGTTAGGCGAGAGAGCAGATCAAGAGAGCGTAAACAGATGGTTTTTTGAAAAAGAATGAACACAACGGGGGAGCGAGAGTGACCCCTATCGGGTCGCCCTCGCTCCCCAGATTGCTGTTCGCCCTAGAGTGTGGTGAACCACATAAGGGGTGCATAGGGCATCAGCGCGCACAATGTCTTGTGCAACCCAGATGGGGTGACGCAACGAGGCCTACGTCTCGGAAGAAATCAGCACGACCTCGCATGAAAGACAAGAAGTGAGACTAAACTAGTCTAGCTAACTCAAGTAGTCACAGAAGTGTTTACTACTTTAACACCGCTATCCCAATGTTTACATGAAGGAGGGGGGAGGGTACCTTAGAATCGAGGTTAATCTGTTGTTCTTGGGGGTGAGAACTCCACACTTTGTCCAAAGAGCATCCACCCAACTCTTTGAAGTAAAGGTAAAGCTTGAAGGAGCTACGAGGCTAGAAGAGAGCGTTGGAAAGCTCTCTTCTAGAGCTTTCCAACACACGTTTTGGTCCTTTGAACATATTAAAATCAATGCGGTAGTAAGTTATCACATTTTTTTTAATGCCCGCACCTACGGGTGGCGTTCTATGTGAAACGTAGCCATCTTTTCCATCAAAATTTAAGTCATAGGGATTGTGTGGCTTTGAGAACCAGTGTAATGGGCCGGAACGTCTAACTCACAATTTGATGTTATTGTCTGAGCTTGCAAACTGGCATCCTTAGTCCGTGGCATGGACTTACCCCCTTGCCAAGAATGAGAAGCAATCGTGGTCAACAAATGAGAGCAAGGAGACTCAAACATCTTGAGTTTCTGGAGACCCGTTTCCGTTTTTTACATTACTCTTGGTTTTGGGACCCAAACAGGGGGATTTTACCTTGAACGTGTGCATTCAGACAAGATGTATTGGTATTTTATGTCTGAATTTGTTGCAAAAGAACTTTGATTTAATTTTTTTATGTTTCGGCATGAAATCATCACGTCCAAGGTATGCCGACAATTTTGCACCAAGATGTCTCGTCTCTCCTCCCTCGTACTCCTTCCTCTTCCTTGCTTTCTTGCTCACAAGGAGGGCAAGTGGGGGCAAGGACACACAATCATGAGGCCTTGCCCTTGAGGCACTTGCCACCCTTGAGCTGCTGATCAGGCCAAGGCTTTGATTGGCGGCAAGCGACTTGTAGGCTGTTGACTGGCTGGTCACTTGGTTGGCGGCCAGCGAAGTGCTATTTTCAGCCAGCCCTCTCTATACCGAGGGTTGGTGTGTAACCACCTCTCGCTTCAGCAAGGAGGGAGGGCCGAACTGGCCTTTCGGCTGTACATTTCTTCAAGATTCAAGGGACTTCTTCGGGTACATGGTAGATACACCGAAATTCAATGTCATTAGCTAAAAGTAAAATCCTTTCCTGGTAGCTTTTTTATGCTTTGGCCTAGTTTTGGTGGTGCATAAAGATCCCATTGTTTAATATGTTTGTGATTCATGACCGATGAGTTGAAAGTAATGGACTAAATTGGTTTAAGGCCCCACATTAAGATGAATACGTTTTTTTTTTATGCCTTTGGTGACAATACACCACCTGCCTTTGAAGATTCTTTGGAGAATGGGTTAAGCTCATACAGTACCCCAAGTACGGAAAATTGGCTGACATCGCAGGCTTTGCAACAATAGATCAATCGACGTCATCGACCGTGAACTTGCAAAAAAAAAAATACATGGTAGATGCGAGCAAAATTGAGTAGCTTCATCCCTTAAGACAAGCCTACTACTACAGTATAAACATTTTAACTACACACGTACATCTCAATCACACGGTCGCAACAGCCCCCTCGAATGGATTGAGTTTTCATAATTCTTATTTTGTATTCTATCGCAAGATCTAATTTTTTTCCATCCTGTGGGGCCCATATCTTCCTCAATGCTCGTGTTGATGCATGAATTCAGAAGAAAATGTGGAATGTTTTCTTACATACCTTTACTTTTTTGCACCTTTGATAGTGCTCCTTACGTGTAAGTCTTCCACAATTCTTGTTCGTTCCTCGGGTTTGACAGGTGTCTTGTACCGTTTTTCTTGATGATTCTTTTAGGTTTTGTACTTTTAATCACCAAAGTTGGTCATTTCTTCATCGGTTCATGGATGTGTAGACAGAAATTTTAATTGTTTGTGTACAAAACGTGATTGAGCAATATTGTGTAGTATGTTCACCCTTAAACAGTTCCTACTTTCTGGATGGGAAGGTTCATGAATTTGACAGCCACAAGCGTTGAAGTTCATATGATGATGTTCATTGCAATTCACTGTTTTATGGAGAATGTGAAGCACCACTTTGTGTTGTGTTTCACGATTCAGATATTCAAATTCATTGTTGTTTTGACTGACTAGTTTATTGTCATGGAAATGCAGTAGTGTGGGGTTCCACAATTGACTAATTAGCTTGTAGTTGGTTTTGTAACAATGCTATGGGCCATGGGGAGATGTGTCGGAGTGGGCGTATACCTCATTAACTGGCCATCTGGCGTGTGAGGACGTTGCGAGGGTGAGAGCGGATTTTGACGTGGTAAGATACTAACAAATTAGTCATGGGATTTAGTAAGTCCACTGTCACAATTTTGATCAAAATAATCTAGCTGAACACCTTAAGCGCCCCTAAATAGGACACATTGGTTACTCTTTTGTGCATCCAATCATAATACTGGTCCAAAAATTTCCTTAAGAATATGTGAGGCGCGCAAATCAATAGATGGAACACTCAACTAGTTATGTTGTTTTAGGAACCCCACAAATGATAAAGACGAAACAAAATAGTTGAAGTTACTGATTTACAAATTCACCGCAAGTGGTGGACTAATTAGTCTATGTGAAAAGGTTCTACTTTAAACGAGGAAAAACTTCAATCTATTTTGGAAGCCCACAATAGTGAGCTAGGTTTGAACCCAAAAACCTAGAGATAGTGGCTGTTTGGTTGCTATAGAAGTCACATGGTTTCTTCTTCAGGTGCAAACTGAATTGGAAAAAGTTAGGGATAAGCAATAGTGCTCAAAAGCTGTATTGAGCACTATTGCTTATCCCTTATCTGTCGATCGTGGGCTTGCGGTTCAGAAATGGTCCATTTCGAGTGGGCGTGAGAGGGTTGAGTGGAGCTTGGCTTGTCAATCATGAGGGACTGCACATGAAGCGTGTTCATTTGAGTGAACTTAGCTAGCATGAAATTTGGAACTGGATAACGAGGGCAAAACGTGTTAGGTGATCGAGTGATCTCCTTTTTCATTACAATGTTAAGTGAAATTGAAATTTGTTAAAAACACTACAGACCTGCTCCCTTATGGATTGCTTGTGGGCATTGAGTTTGCATGTTGCCTCACAAGCTTAGTTGGTGCTGAGCGCTACGCTTTTAGCCTCAGCCTAGATTAGAGGCTTTTTTTTTCGACTATGGGCCGTACTTTTGGTCATGTTTTATGATTCGTGACTTTGGACTGTGATGGCTACCTATTCGCAATGCTGCACCTACCATGATCTTAAGATGCCCAATCAAATTTGCGTTTGTTACATGTCGTGGTCCATAGACGGTTGTTGATTTTTAGAATTCGAAAGCAAATGTGGGCCTAGGTTGGGAAATGGCAAACTGGGCACTTGCGTACTTAAGGTTTTGATATGGGAAGCCCCACTTTTCCAACCACACTCAAGGAAGTAAGATGACCAATACAACAGAAGAAGTTGATGGACCATTCTATGGACCATTCATGGTCCATTCATTTACGAGCGCTAGAAGACCCTGTCGCCGCTCTGCCTCCCGATGTTCGGCCCGATGGCATAGTAGAATCAATAGCAAAATCAAAGCGCCTGTTCACACCCTTAAAGCATGTACTGTTCGCGGAGCAGGCACATTTGGGCACAAGGTAATGGAAAAGTTATGCGCTCCCCTACTTCACCCAAAACGCTACGGTATCTACAAGATGATTTTTTGCATATCACATCTCTGGAATCGACTTACCGTTTTTGTAACTCATACCCAAGGAAATCCTCGAAAACGTCAAATGAAAAAACATTTGGGAAACCCCGTTTGTAATATTGAGGGGTTGTCGTATTTATCATTGTGTGGGCACTTCTCACCGTGAGAAGTGCATGCTTAATTCAACTTCTCATGTATATGTATATTTATAACCCTAAACCAACTTCTTGGGAGGTTGCCTTTCGACTAATGATCCGTCTGGTCATACAAAGGTTTCCGAACATGCAAGCATAGTTTTGGTGGATGTCGAAAGTAACGAGTAAAGTAGTGCGAGTCAACGGTAGATGGGCCATCCTTTAGAGTCGGCTATGGCGTCGCGCAAAAGCGACTGCATAAGAAAGTGCGTTTCATCTTTCAGGTGCATGCGTATTGATGCTCCTAGATACACATCGTGAACTGGTTTTATTCGTCGCAATCCGTCCTGTCCTACCGACTGTGGGAAATCATGCGTGAACTGTTCCGCTGTATTTTGCCCCTGAAACGACGCCTACAATCCTAACGTAGGTTCGCTGTATCTAATATGAAGCTCGTCTGAACGATGAAAGCCACTGCTGAGTAGGAACATGATCAACACTTTCCTACTTGCTGATATCGGAGACGAGAGGTTTGGGAAATTGCGGCCGCAGGTGGGAATGTGAATACGGAATGTGAATACCGTTTCGCTCACCCACGCACGTCCGCGACGAACCATTGTGCCTTCTCTTACGTCCTCACACTGAGGACACAGTTTGTCCAAGAGTTGAGTGGGTTGAAGTGGCTGGAATGCCACCCACCTGCGGCCTGCGTAGCCAGAAACTCGGTGAAACAGGCCGAGCCCACCCACTTTCCCGTCGCCCGTGTCCATCAGGATCCGACAATAAACCTGCCTGGCCGAGAATGAAACTTTCGATTTATGTGCGACGACGATCTTGGAAAAACAGGTGTCAATCGGCTTCCCAAGATTACCACCACACATGTTCCCTGCACTATCCACCGGTCGTCATTGTAATGTCGCGGCTGGTAACGTCGCGAGTTTGCTCTAGCGATGGCGTTGTGAAGGACGCGTACCATGTCCTTGCGCGAGAAGACCTAACGTGTCAGATGAACATTCACTTTAGAAAGAACTTCGACCGGACGTGTCCAAAGCCGTCGCCAGAACATATTGCTCTTTCATTGGTTTAGGGAAATCGTCGTGAAAAACAGAACGATTCTCATTGGTGTCAAGCATGACCCTCGCCTTTTAATTCGATAGGGAAAAATCCGTCGCAAGTCAGCTTGCCTCCATCTAACCGGACTGGGCCAGCTCAAGAGAGCAACGATAGCCCTCCGACAGCCGTCGGAGGGCTATCGTTGCTCTCTTGAGCTGACCGTCGTGAGAAAAGGTGGACCTCGACGGTCCGTGATGGCTGTGTCTCGGAGGGCTAGGTAGGCCCTCTTGAGGTGGCCCTGTCCGGACTGGTAGAGGCAAGGACATTCACGACTGGTTTCATCTTCACGAATCAGCATGCAAGGCAGCTGCGCATCCCCAATGGCAATCGTCGTTTCCTTCACGACGATTTTGATGGACGAATGAGAAACTGATTTTGTTTCGCGACGGCTTTGGACATGTCCGCTCCAAGTGTTTCTCAAAATACTATCGATCTAACACAGTACGTTTTCTGATGCGAGGACATGGTACGCGTCCTTCACGACGCCGTCGCGAGTGCAAACTCGCGACGTTACCAGCCGCGACATAAACCATGCCGAAAAAAGCTGTCCGACGGAGGTTGTCTCCGGATACTGGGTGGGTAAACTTCGATGATGTGCCCACTCACGATGTCGCGAGAGTGAAGTGATCGTGAGACGCGAGTATGATCCCATAGATTGCTTCGAGATCCATGAGGCCTCGAAGTATACAAGGGTAAAAACAACAGTTGTAGCTCACGTGGAGTGCTCACGTGTACAGCCAATGAAATCGTGGCCACGGGCCACGCTTGTGGTTTACGGATTTCGCGTACTATGGAAAAAGGGGCGGTGGCGTCATACTCGAGTACGAGGGAAGGGACGCAACAATCATTTCGATGAGACACGTGCGGGTGAACCAGTGCGAAAAAAGAAGCGGGGCAGGCTGAATGGCGCTTACACCAGGACAAGAGGCGAGAAGTCTACTAGACGGGAGTACGGGCATCATATGTGCTTACCACAGAGGTGCACGCTATGCCCGCTCACTATAGAGACGGCGGTTCCTAGGAAATGTACGGCCATGCTAGCACGGGTGGTTCATACTAGAAGTGGGGTCTTTTCATTGCCGGCCTCCCAGACTGCCTTTCGGTTCTCGCAGTGTGGTGTCACATCACAGGCTCCTCCACCGAGCTGCCAAGTATGGCTGATAGAAGTTTTGCGCTCGCGTCAAGCAGGTGCAGCAGGCCACGCTCGCCATGGGCGCGGCAGATGGTGCTGGCTGCAGCAGCAGACGCGGAAGGAACGGCGGCGGCATCATGCGAGCTACTCGTGGAAGCAGGCAGCACGTCAACAAGGACAGCCGTAGGAGGATGGTCGATTTCCACCGGGGCAGCTGCAGGAGCAGCAGCAGCAACAGCAGGACGACCAGCAGCAGAAGTAGCAGGAGCAGCAGGCGCAGCAGCAGAAGCAAGGAAAGTAGCAAAAGCGGCTGGAAAATCAGCCACGGCCCTTTCAAGCAGCCTGAGGCTACTAAGTGCCAAAGACTACAGAGACAAGAACATACGTGCGGATCTGGCAGCCCTCAATGCTGGGGACATGTGTTGGCAAGAAAGATTCAGTGACGGCATTCCCATATCCGGCCCTTCTTCTCACACTCACTGCCGACCCCAATCCACCAACGTATGCATGGGCGTGGAAGGAGATGCTGTTCAAGCCCAGTTCGACCTATGCAGATCCAGAAAGGTAAGGAGATTCGAGTTTAGAGAGCTTCTTCATTTAGCAGGGTTCGGACTGAAAGCTGGTAGGCCCCGCAAACCCAAAATGGTTCTAGGCTCCCAAGTTCCGGGATCTGTACCAAAAAAACAGTGTTCGCATCCTATTGTCCATCCACCGTCATAAACACTCCTGGTGTGGTAACCTGTGCTGCCGCTGCTAGCGCCCGCCGCTTCTTCTGCTGATCATGCCCCATGGCCTTCAACAAGAAGTTTGATGAAAACAACCACTACAATCAAGGCAACGACGTCAACTGGTGCTTTGCTGATGATGACAACTACGATAATGTAGATGACGACGACGGCAATGACTACATGGACGACTAATGCAGCAAGGATATAGATGGCAACGATGACGACGATTACGACGACACCCACCAACATTGGCAGGAGCAGCAGCACCAGCAGAAGCAGCAGCAGCAGCAGCACCAGCAGCAGCAGCAGCAGCACCAGCAGTAGCAGCAGCAGCAGCAGCAGCAGAGGCAACAGCAGCTCGACCACCACCACCACCACCACCACCACCACCACCACCACCACCACCACCACCACCACCACCAACACCACCAACAGCACTTAAGTCACCAAATTGGATAAGGAGGAGGCAGCTTGGATGAGGAGGAGGCTCAAACTCCTCCCCCTTCAACTCCTCCTTCACCCCCTCCCTCTCCTCCTCCTCCTCCTCATCCTCCTCCTCCTCCTCCTCCTCCTCCTCCCCCTCCTCCTCCTCCTCCTCCTCCTCCTCCTCCCCCTCCTCCTCCTCCTCCTCCTCCTCCTCCT
>SZWC01005053.1:105397-127392 GCA_023375785.1 Penium margaritaceum | reverse complement strand
ACACACACACACACACACACACACACACACACTCACACACTCACACACACACACACACACACACACACACACAAACACACATACACACACACACACACAATCTCTCTCTCCCTCTCTCTCTCTATCTCTCTCTTTCTCTCTCTCTCTCTCCCTCCCTCCCTCTCTCTCTCTCTCTCTCTCTCTCTCTCTCTCTCTCTCTCTCTCTCTCTCTCTCTCTCTCTCTCTCTCTCTCTCTCTCTCTCTAAAAGTTCCCCTGCCATGGATGCTGTTTGCCGTTTTCCTGGTTTGACCATTAGTGAGTGGTGGGATGTCTGATCGTATTTCAGATTTGTACTTCTTGGATTTCGCCATGCGGTTTCAATCCTTCAGTTGCTCGATTTGGTGGAGAATTCAGAGAGTTAGCACCATTCGAGCTTTGTGTGGTAGGTGGGTGGAATATGGGTGTACGTCAATGGTGACGGCAAAATCCCACCTCCAGTGGTCCGAGTTCGGCTTCAATGAGCTCCAAAGGCATATGGACCAGAGAGGAAGGGATGTGGATGGTCTCCTGGACCAGGGCGAGGCTCCCCCCACGTTGGAGTGACAAGAAGGGCGCTTCGACAGGCCACCGTTGATGCGGCTCCCGTCACTCCTGTTCGTGGGCATGGTGGGCGGCTCCACCATGGGTTACTTCAACGGCTCTAGCAGATGCTATACAGCTCTGTTTTGAGCCTGCTTGGATGCGTTGGAAATCTCAAATCACAGGCTATAAGAATCTGATTCAATCTTGTCAAAAAAACCATCAATTGATGGTATTCAGCCTTTCTCAGTTTCCACAACCTGCATTCTGCCAGAATTCTGCTCCCTTGGTGTTGTGGCGACCCAAAGCACACACCTCCCTTGGAGTCTCTTTGTGTTAAGTAGCCGTGGATACTTGTGGTGGATGAGAGCACCCCAGAAAATAATTGTTGACAAAGGGTCATGGGCCCACGTCCCTGATCTGCCTGCCAAGACTTTCACGTCTTCTGCAATGCACGAGTGTGTTGCTCTGGATGACTTTGCTGGTGCAGTTTGAGATTTTCCATAGCAGAAGTTCAACATGGCGCAGAAGACAGAGTCCTTGTCCATGCAAGAGTACATGGGCAGCCCTGGATCTGGACTGTGGTGTTGGAGTGTGAGATTCATTTTGTGCACAAGGAACTGCTGAAGCTCATGAAGGGCACGGAGGTTCAAGGTACGCGCGCAATGGAAGAGGAGAGGATGGCCTTAGCTAAGAAGAACACTGAGGCACTGATGCTCCTACTGTCAGTGCTGCACAAACATCAATGGGGCTATATCCATGGCAATGTTTTGGCGGCAGACACGTGGAAGAAGCTCTGCTCCATCCACCAATCAACATCTCTAGCCAACAAGGTCTTTGCAATGAAGCGACTATTAATGGTGAGGATCCAGGATGGTGAGGACGTCATTTCCACCATGCAGCAGATTGAGTCTCTTGCCTTACAATGCAATGATGTGGGGTGGAAGATTGACACAAAGATGCAGGTGATGGCGCTCATCATGGCTCTACCCGACAGTTGGAGCTCTCTCATCACCATATTGGGAGGTTGGGAGGAGGATAGACTCACCTACGGTGCAGTCACCAAGTATATTCATAACTCGGTTCACCGTCGTAACAATGGTGTGACCTCATCATCCTCAACTGCCCTGGTCACCAAAATGCAGGGTGGCAGCAGCAGCAGAAAGCAAGGCGACAGTAAGGGCAGCGGCAAGAAGGGTGCCAAGAGAGGTGCATGCCATAATTGTGGCAAGGAGGGCAATTGGGCCAAGGAGTGTAGGCTGGTGGCAAATGTGACAAAGGCAAGAAGGCGCTCCTCAATGGCACGAAGAACCACAACGTGAAGGGTGCCAGCTGACGGTGCCTTGACTCATGTGCGGAGGAGCATACTCTAGTTGAGAAGGTGGGGTTCATCAACTACACCAAGTCTTCCAAG
Organism: Penium margaritaceum; assembly: GCA_023375785.1. Taxonomy (NCBI): domain Eukaryota; kingdom Viridiplantae; phylum Streptophyta; class Zygnematophyceae; order Desmidiales; family Peniaceae; genus Penium; species Penium margaritaceum. The sequence goes on along the minus strand of SZWC01005053.1, from coordinate 125,419 downwards.
TCCATGGAGGTCATCAAGTAAAAGGTCAAACCTCCGGCCGGCCAAGGTGATGTGGTCGTGGAGGTGGTGGTTGGTGGTAAAAAGATGCAGCGTGTTATAAAAAACGTGCAACATGTCCCCGGCCTAGCTGACATTTTGAGTGTAAGCTGCTTGACAGACAAGGGGTATGAAGAGCTCTTTCCCAGGAAAGGTGCAGTCGTGCAGATGGACAGCGGCAGTGAGGTCGTGCTTGAAGCAAAGGGCAAGGGAGGCCTCTACATTGTTGAGGCAAAGGTCATCCCCTTGGCAGCAGATGCAGCAGATCCGCCAGCATGCGTCGTCAACCTCATAAAAGGCGGGGAGTAGACCTGCAGCTTTGGCATTGGTGGCTGGGGCACTTGTCGTCCACAGTCGTGCAGGAGATGGCAAAGCACGACATGGTTCATGGCCTCAACATCTCCGACGCAGTAGTCGCAGCAATAGATTCTCTAGAGCACTGCGAGTCTTGCATCATGGGCAAGGCAAAGCGCAAGCCATTTGAAGACAGATAGCAGCAGGCCGAGAACCTGCTTGAGGTCATGCACAGTGATGTGTGCGGACCAATCAAGACGCTGTTCATTGGGGTTGCGTGGCACTCCATCACTTTCATCGATGACTGCAGCACAAAACTCTGTCTGCTTCTTGAAGTGGAAAAGCGAGGTGTTGGACTGGCTCTAGAAGTATGTCGGAGCGGTGGAAAGGCAGACTGGCCGTAGGGTTAGAGTAGTATGGAGCGACAACGGTGTTGAGTACGTGGGATGCGGAGGGTGGCTAAAGGAGCATAGGATTGATTGCCACCCGACCACTTCGTTCACGCCTCAATCTAATGGCGTGGCGGAGCGTGCGAATCAGACGCTACTCACAGTGGCGCGGGTGATGCTCATGGATGCTAAACTTCCACGGAGTCTGTGGGCCGAGGCAGTAAGCATGGTGTGCTACATCACCAACCTCACCGCAACGGAAGTGCTTAAGGGGAAGGGCGGCTGGAAGACGCCGCAGGAGGCGTGGAGCAGGCACAAACCAAGTGTGGTACACCTGAAGGCGTTCGGGTGCAAGGCGCACGCATTGGTGCAGGTGGCACAAAGAAAAGACTCCAAACTAGACCCCCGTGCGAAGGCGTACACGTTCGTCGGGTACGAGAGTGCACTCAAGGCGTACTGCCTTGTTGATCCACGTACGCAGGATGTCATCAACAGCCACGAAATCACGTTTGATGAGTCGAAAAGCTAGTGCAGCAGCAGCAACACCATCGACACAGCGCACTCACCAAAGCAGGGGGAGTGGTTCCAAATCCTTGAACGTGATGAGGAACCGGCATCTGCTGAGGTCGATGACCGGTCTTTCGAGAACGACGATGCACAATAGGGCAATGAAGCAAGTGTAGGTACCGCTGGAGCACAGGACAAAGGAGCCAACGCGGGGGAGCCGGCGGCCGAGGACAGCGTTGCAATAGGAAAGAAGCAGGACCAGCAGCCAGCGTCACCAAGGTGAGCCCGCGGCCAAAGTCAACGTTGTAGTAGGGCAGCAGTAGGACCAGCAGCCAGCATCGCCAAGGTCATCGTATCGCAGCTGTATGTAGCAGAATGTGGCAAAGCGATACGATGCAAGCACGGGCCGTTCGGTCAGGATGGCGCGGTGCATGATGGCAGCCGCAACAGAGCAGACAACCATGCAAGAGGCACTTGCACGGCCTGACGGGCAGCACTGGGGTAAAGCAATAGAATTTGAACTTGCGTCCCTTGCTGAGAACGGCACTTGGGAGCTGGTGGATTGGCATTAGGGGGTAAAGGTGATCAGCTCTAAGTGGGTGTTCAAGGTTAAGCTCACCAAGGGCAGCAAGATGGGGAAGTATGAGGCGCGGGTGGTGGTGAAGGGGTATGCGCAGCGGAAAGGTGAACACAACGACAAGATGTTCCCACCTGTTGCCAAGTTCACAAGCATTCGGACAAACCTCTTGGTGGCAGCCGCAAAAGGCATGGAGATCTACCTAATGGATGTCAAGACGGCATTCCTGATTGGCATCATCGATAAGGAGATCCACCTTGAGGTAGAGGAGGAGGTGGATGCACCGGAGGGCAAGGTGTGCAAGCTGCAAAAGGCCTTGGACGGGCTAAAACAGCTCCCAGGTGTTGGTACCAGCAGATGGATAGCTACATGGAGGAGCTCGGCTTCAATCGTTGTGAGTCAGACCACAGGGCATATGTGTGGTGCAGCAAAGGACTCCATCAGATTGTCACACTCTACGTGGACAATCTGATCCTAAGTTAATCAGATTTTGCGGCTTTGTACCAACTTAAGGGGCAGCTGAGCAGCAGATGTAAGATGACAAACCTGAGGGAGCTGGAGTACTGCCTCGGGGTGAGCATCATGCGGAACCGGAGGGCGCGCACGCTCAACTTGGGGCAGGCCAATTACATGGCCGAGGTTTTGGAATGGTATGGCATGGAGGACTGCAAACCAGTGGGCAGTCCAATCTCCACAAGTTGTAACCTGAGTACGGTGATGGCACCGCAAACAAAACAGGAGAAGGAGGACATGGAGGAGGTGATGGAAACGGGCAGCCCTCCGGGAGGTGATCAGGCTCACCAAGAGTCACCTAGGCAGGACCAACTGTATGTGAGAGGGAGTTGCTATTTTGGCAACCTATTTTGGCACTTTCTGGTACTCTCATACTCCCACATTACGAGAATGAAAGCTACACAAGTCCGCACTGTCCCCTCAGCTGCTGAAAGCGGTGCGTTGCAGCGGCTTGTTCAGGAAGTCTGCCATCATCATGCTTGAAGGGCAAAACTTGATCTGCACCACCTGCTTTGCCACGAGTTCGCGGATGAAGTGATATCACAGGTCGATGTGCTTGGTGCGGGCGTGAAACTGTGCGTTCTTGGTCAGAGCAATGGCGCTCATGTTATCACAGTAGATTGCAGTCTTTGTGCTCTGCTGCTGTCGAAGGCTTGCCAGCAGCTCACGCAGCTACACTGCTTCCTTTGCTGCTTCACTCAGTGCGATGTAGTCCGCTTTGGTGGAGGAGAGGGCGACTCAATCTTGCTTCTTGCTCCTCCAACTGATTGTACCTCCCCCGAGCACAAACACGAATCACTGGTCGACCTCCTTGTGTCCAGGTCACCTCCCCAATCTACATCACTGTAGCCGATGAGGATGGGGCCGTTGTTGCCGTTGAAGGTGAGGCAAAGGCTGCTACTACTGTCGAGGTAGCGCAGCACGCGCTTAACCGCCTCCCAATGCGGCATGCCCGGATTCGCGCAAAACTTGCTGAGCACTCCAACTGCTTGGCTGATGTCGAGGCGCGTGCCGACTGCAGCGTACATGAGGCTCCCAACTGCTGCTTGGTACGACACTGATTCCATGCGGCTGCTCTCTTGCATGCCGCGGGGAGTCTGCGTAATGCTCAGCTTCGCTCCCACTTTGAGTGGTGTCGCTGCTTTTCGCGCTCCTGCCATGTTGAAGCGCTTGACGATGTCGCTCACGTACGTGCTCTGCGACAACTCCAAATTCTGCTGCTGCCGGTCGCGCTTGACCTGAAGGCCAAGGTTGTAGTTGAGTTCTCCCATGTCTTTCATGTCGAACCTGGCAGCAAGGGACTGCTTCACATCGTCCAAAAGTGACTTGGAGTCAGATGTAATGAGCAGATCATCAACATCGAGCAAGATGATGACCTGGCTTACCTCTTGCACACGCCCATGGACTACATGGTCGGCTTCACTGCGCACAAAACCAGGGCCAGCCAGGTGCTCATCCATCTTGTGGTACCATGTTCGCGGTGCTTGCTTCAGGCCATAGAGGGCCTTCACAAGCTTGCACACCAAATCCTCCTTTCCCTTCACCACATACCCGTCCGGCTGCTCCATGTACACATCCTCCTCGAGGTCACCATTCAGAAATGCACATGTCACATCCATTTGGTGCACCTCCCATTCCATAGCAGCAGTAAGAGCGAGGATCGCTTGGATGGATGGGAACTTTTCAACAGGTATAAATGTCTCATAGTAATCCACACCCTCAGTCTGCGCATACCCCTTTGCAACCAACGGTGCTTTGCACTTGAGCACTTTACCATCCGCACCACGCTTGTACTTGAAGATCCACCGACACCCGATCACCCGGCTGCCACGTGGAGCTTCCTCAAGGGTCCAGGTGTCATTCTTTATGGGCGTACCATACTCCTCGTCTGCTACGGCACGCCAATATGCCGCCTTGAGGATGCGCATGGCTTCAACGAATGTGGCTGGGTCATCGGTGATTGTGAGGAAGAGAAGCTTGAGGTCAGACAACTCCGTTGGTGGTGGAACGGTGCACAGGTTCACCAACTCCTCCATCAGCCTCTGTTTGCTTGGGAGGCGCTCGAATCGCCTCAGCGGCTCCACAGGACCATCTGCACCATGGTTGTGGCGCACAGACCTCCGTGACAGCTGCCGTGCATTGCTTTGCTGCTCCTCTTGATCAGATTCCGTTCCTTTCTCCTTTTCAGCTCCCTCCGCCTCCTTGTCATTGCCGCTATCACCACCATCTTCCACACCACCCTCTTCTGCTACCAGCTCTTCTCCCACTTCAGGTATGAGTACGGGAGCAAGTGGAACTACAGACATGGAGCTCCAAGTCCAGCCCTTCACGTCCTTTTGAAAGACCACGTCACGGCTGCCGATGATCTTGCGACTAGCGAGGTTGTAGAGGCGGTATTCCACGGTGTCGTAGACGAGGAAGGCCGCCTTCACCAACTTTGCGTCCAGCTTGTTGCGGTTGCCGGCAGGCACGTGCACAAATGCGTCACACCCAAAGACTTTCAGGTGCATCATTGTTGGCTTGCATCCCGTCCACGCCTCCTCCGGTGTCATCAATGGCACGACGCATGTAGGGCTCTGGTTTTTTAGGTACACTGCGGTGTTGACCGCTTCCATCGAAAAGGTTTGCGGGAGCTCCGTGTCTTTGAGCATGCTCAAAACACGCTCCATGAGCGTGCGGTCTGCGTGTTCAGCCATGCCGCTCAGCCGCGGTATTCCAAGTGGGGTGACTTCGTGCCTGATCTCGTGACGCTTGAGGAAGTTGCGAAAGTCGTTGGAGAGGTATTCTCCTCCACCTTCCATGTGAAGCACCTTCAACCACTTGCCACTCTCATTCTGTGCAGCAACAATCTACACCTTGAAAGCATCAAAGTACTCATCCTTTCTAGCAAGGAAGGACACCCACGTCTTCCTTGACTTTTCTTCAATGAATGTGACAAAGCACAACTTGCCGGAAAAGGACTGAGATGGCATGGGACCACACAAATCAGAGTGAACAAGTGAGAGAAGCTCAGCCGCCCCCTTCCCTTCCTCAAAGAAAGGAGAGTGGGCTTGCTTCCCTTCAATGTAGCTCTCACAGGCCGATGCACGTGGCTGCTTCACCCCCTTAAGCTCCAGGCAGCGGACCATCTGCTGCGTGGAGATGATGGCACCAAAGCCGAGGTGACCAAGCCGGCGATGCCACAGGCCGATGTTGTGTTTTCCCTCTCTCGCCACCAATGCTGAGTCAGTTTCCTTCTCTGATGCCAAATAGAGCCGGTAGAGTCCATCTTCCTTGTCCCCTATTGCAAGCACACGGCCTGCACGGGCAGAGATGGTGCAGCCACCATTCTCAAAGCGAACATGCATGCCTTCAAAGATGAGAGATGAGACAGAGAGGAAGTTAGCTCCCAGCCCCGGAACATGGAGCACCCCCTGCACACAAAGTTCCACGTGCTTACTCTCAACGCAAGTACAAAACACAATCTCACCCTTCCCAACCGCCATTTGTACATGGTTGCTCCCCATGTACACCCGACAAGGCTCAATGACGGTGTAGACAATGAACCACTCCCGGCGACACGTCATGTGCCGCGTGGCTCCCAAGTTGATGATCCAAAATAAGGTGGTGTTGTCAGAGACGTGCAGGACCCGGATGGTTTTCACGAATCCACTCTCCCAACCTGCTGCGTTTGCGGAAGCATCAAACGCCTTTCCCGCTCCCACTCCAGCCGCAAGATCTGCCTTCTTCTTCCAGTGTTCGCGCGCCCAATGCCCCGGCTTCTTGTAGTAGTGTCAGTTCCCCTTGTTCTTCTCTCCTCCGCCATTGCTCCTGGTTGGTGCAGCACCGCCCCCATGACCAGAGTTGGTGATGAGAGCGACATCCAGTCCGCTTCCGCTGTCCTCTCCCTTACGTCGCTCCTCCTCAAAAAACAGGCTCTTCTCCACATCGTTGAGGGAGAGCTTGTTGCCACACTGTTCCAGGGCAACAATGAGAGGAGTGTAGCTGCTAGGAAGGCCAGAGAGGATGGTTAACATGAGCACACGTTCCTTGACAGGGTCCTCAATAGTAGAAAGCTGGTCCGCAAGCGAGTTAACCATGTTGATGTAGTCAATCATGGATCCGGACTCATCCATCTTCACAGTGTGAATGCGACCAAGCAGTTGCTTGTTCATGAGGATTGAATTGCATGCATGAGTAGACTCAAGCTTCTTCCAAACCTCCTTTGGCATCAGGATGCAATGGACAAAGAGTTGGTGCCATTCGGCGAGGTAGAGGAAGATGGTGGCGAGGGCGCGGTCACGCTTCTCGCGGTGAGTACGGGCCTCACCAGGTGAGAGAGAGGACTGAGATGGTTCCTCCTGACTCACATGGATCCAGAGTCCCTTCTCCATCAGCACCATCTTGATTTTGTTGCTCCAGATGAAGAATTTCTTGCCTTCGAACATTGCGATGTTGACGTCAGCCACCACAGAAGCGGATGTCGCCATGGTAGTGCAACTTTCAGCCCCCGAACGACTCTCTTACACAACAGGGTGCAAGGAATTCCTCAAGGATGAGGCAAAGCCTTGTTCTAGCTCTGATACCACTGATGGAAGCCGGGAAGCCCTCAGGGAGGTGATCAGGCTCACCAAGAGCTGCCTAGGCAGGACCAATTGTGTGTGAGAGGGAGTTGCAGGTTGCACAGACAGAAATTACGGAAGTGAATGTTGGTTTGAAGAGAATGCAAATGTCTGAATCAACTCTTGAGTAAGAAATCATACTGTCACAGCTTTCTAACAAGCCCTTGTATGCCTCATTTTGCCTAGGGAGCACTGAGATACACTGTCAAAGTCTACCCTCTAGCACACTCTCCTAGCCTAGCGGGATGAGCTGCAGTCACCTTGTCACACATGAGAATTATGTCTCACACGACTTGGAAGATCAACAATCGTGGTCTGCACCTTCCTTGAAGTCTCTTGGAGGTCCTTCAGCCGGCTTTTCTCCTTGATGACCGCTCTCAGCCGTCCTGGCCAATAATCTTGCCGCCTTGTGAGCTCAAAGTGCTCAGGTCGTCACTTGAACCCGACCCATGATCTCCAAATTTTGGAAATCCATATCTCACTCAAACAGATTCCAAATTGAGTTCCGTAAAGTGCGTTGGAACCTGTGAAATATACTGTATGCAGCTATTGTTCCAGATGATTTTTATCAAGCTACCTATTTTGTCACTTTCTGGCACTCTCATATCCATCAGGAGGTGCCCTACCAATCTGTGGTGGGCAGCCTGATGTATGGCATGGTGGCGACTCGGCCAGAATTAGCCTACGCGGTGAGCAGGTACATGGCCAACCCTGGGCCACTACACTTGACAGTGGTGAAGCGCATCTTCTGGTACTTGTAGGCAACGCAACACGCGCACCTGAAGTACAATGGAAAGGGGAGGCCAGACCCCTTGCAGCTGGTCTTCTACACTGACACGGACAACGCCGGCGATGTGGACAAGAGGCGGTCCACTTTTGGCTATGTGTTCTTCCTCTCAGGTGCAATGGTCTTGTGGTGCAGCAGGAAGCAGGACTGCGTCACCTTATCCACCGTGGAGGCCGAGTACATCGCTCTTGCTCAGGCAATCAAGTAAGCGGTGTGGCTCCGTAGATTGATCGAGGATCTGGGGGTGCCGCAGTAGGAGCCTACGGTGGTTCAAGAGGAAAACACTAGATCCATCTCGCCCAGCTTAGCACAGGAGGACGAAGCACATCCACGTGTGCTACCACTATGCTCGGAGAAGGGAGTGGTTGTACTACAGCATTCAAGTACAAAGCACATGCTCATGGATCAAGCACATGCTTGACTAAGTTGCAGCCCCAGGATCGGCACGTCATCAGCCTTGCAGGGCTTGTATTGAAAAGCTGCAAAGGGCATGAAGGCGCAGGAGTGGATGAGCAAGAGTGAGCATGAGGCATCCGGCATGGAAGGTGCACTGGGAAGATTGTCAAAAAGTGCCCTTGCCTCGGATTCTGTTTAACGTTTTCCTGGTTTGACCTCTATAGAGTGGTTGGATGTCTCATCTGATTGCAGATTTGGACTTCTTGCATTTAACCATGCGGTTTTGAGCTTTCACTTGCTCAATTTGGTTTAGAATTCAGAAAGTTAGCCCCATCCGAAGTTCGGGTAGTAGGTGGGTGGAGTCTGGGTGTCCGTCATTGGTGACGGGATAATTCCACCACCTGTGGTCCGAGTTCAACTTCAATGAGCTCCAAAGGCATGTGGACCATAAAGGAAGGGATGTGGATGGTCTCCTCGACCAGGGCAATCCTCCCCCCACGTTGGAGCGACAGGAAGGGCGCTTCGATAGGCAACCGTCAAAGTGCCTCCCGGGCTTTCCGGTAGCGCCATCAGAAGGATCATGACACACATGTTGGATTCAAGTTTCCATTTGATTTGCTGGACCTGTTGCAACACATTGTCGAACAACTGCAAAAATACGGGTATTGATTCTCCTTCGTCCACCCTCATCGACATCAACCTTTAGAAGATGAGAACTCAGTCTACTAATGCATTCGACTAATGCACCCATGAGAGTTTTTTGTAGGCCTCGGCAGCCGACATTCATCCTGTGATGTGGGAGTATTGAGTCTTGTTGATGGACGTCACAAGTATGGCAAGAGTTATGTTGTTCTTTGTTGTCCATGGTGCAAAGTCAGCCGCATGTGTAGCCACTGTCGAATTGGCGGGTGCTATCTTTCTCCCTTTTAAGATGTTGAGGTAGCCATGCACGTTCATGACAATCTCAAAGTGCCATTTCCACAAGGGAAAACCTGTCCTCGTGAATTTGGACATTCCCGCCTTGAGGCGGGCTTGAGTCGGATCCGCCATTTTTGGCGGTTGCTTGTCTTCTCTGCTTCACTGCTACTCTGATTCATTGATGCCGATGAGGCTGATGAGACTGTTGACTGCGACCATTGTCAAAGGTGCACTCGGTTCCATTGCATACTCCTCCTGCCGATGATTGCCTAAGGCGATGGTGTCGTCGTGAGAAAGCGGACTCGGGGTCTTACCACCTTCTAAAGGGGTAGAGCTTTATCCCATTGGGGCTCGAGGGTCTTGTCCAACATGGACACGGCTATTCCTTGTCCCCTAGTCCGCTACGTGCACGCACCCTATGTGAAGAAGCCGATGGAGCCGATTTAGCAAATTGGAGCTGTCCGATCTTTGTGTCAGGGAATCCATGTGGTGCAGTTCCGACGTTTGGCTGTTCCAACTCTAGTGGTTCACGTCTTCTGTTTTGGGAAAAACTGAGACTGAGCGTGAGCTTTCTGATCGCCTCAAGCTATGTGAGCAGGAAATTAGAGACAGCCAGTTTGCGAAGGGAATAACGTCATTTCCCATTAGCTTTTTAGCATAGTCTTTACTAGAAAATTTATAGGCCTATTCATGAGCTTTCCAACGCACAAAACTGTACGTGATTTGGCCAAGCGTAGCCCAACTTACGCTTGCCAAAACACAAGTCTCATCCACCACAAAAACGCCCAACACCTCCATTGTGCGCACACGCCATGGCGCCTTTCTTCACGTACGAAGCGCCTTTCCCATGGAGCAGATCCCATTGCACGTGGTGTAGGGGTCCCTTGTAGTGTTTCCATGCACCTTCCCCACTTGTGGGTCGAGTTTGGGGTGTGACGAGGTTTGAAACCTGTCCGCACACCTACAGTCAGAATTTTGACAAAGTCCCCAAGTAACAAAACGTTCTACAAAGTTTCGGATGACGAGCCAGGATTTTGGTTGTCCCTCAGTAACAAAATGCACTACAGGATCCGGTGGATCATCCACCGGATGCTTCGGAAGACCTTCCAGAGCAAAATCTCCAGATGGTTTTTTTGTTAGTCGGTCCAGTCGATTATTCACCGGATTTCAAGTTACAGCTGACTTCCAGAGCTGCCGCACACACTCCAACTTTGGAAGCCCATTATCCCCCTCCATGCTTGTCCAATTCTGGTGAAACAACTTCCATTTGATTCAGTGACTTGTCAACTTTAAGGGGCAATCATCCATTTTGACATCCGAGCAATCCTCGAGCCGCTAGATCCACCGACGAGGATTTTCCTCTCTCTGGCAGCTCGCTGGCGCCTTCCGGCACCGCACTTGGGCATGCGAAGGGAAAAAATTTTCAACACTTTGTGTCCCTGTTGTACCTGTGTGCCCTGCAAGACCACGCACAAGTCGGTCTTGGAAGCGTACCTTAGAACCAAAAGTGTGGGCCCATAATCCTTTTTCAATGCGTCGGATAGCAATTGTCTAGAAAACGGATTTCGACGTGGGAGGCCGCCAACCAGTCTTGGTATTCCAACCAATATAACATATCACCCTCAAAAGAGGGATCCACACTTTAGGTTCGTTCAGTTTGCAACCTCATGTAGTCCGCATGAAGGTCTTTAGTGTCTACCCTTGGTTGGACACTCTATGAGGAGGCTCCATAGGAGCCAACCTCAACCTGTTTGCACTATTGCCTGTTTCTGCACTTACACTCATACTCGTTCCTATATCCTTTTGTACGAAATTCTTACCCATTTCTGCATTAGCTTGGCACTTCATGACATATCGTACATCAATTTATGTGTCATGTGCACTTTTTTCAGTATCCATGTCGCCTGTACCTGTTTGATCCTTGCATGTAGCAGTTTCTGCATCCTCTGCATTAGTGTCTACATTGTGAGCACCCCTGTTGGCTTCACGTTCTCTTTTTCCTGTGCTTCCTATGCTGGAACAAGGGCTACAAATGATGCACTAATCACAATGAGAAAAGTAAAAGGTACTTATAATGTCTAGCCGGCTAGCCTTGGCCTTTACTTTTATGCTGTCCAGCCTTGCTATGACAAGCTATTTGCACATATTAATGGTGTCCTACTTTCAGCCATAACTTAGTGTGACAAATCTGTGGCCTTTGATTTTCTTAGGTTGAAGCTTTGCCACTTGGTTGTCTGCTCCAATGTGGTGTTTGTGACCACCGTGTAGTGCACACCACCAACAATGGTGTGTATATCATTAACATCACCTGTTTTTTGTGGCCCCCAGTCGAGAGTACCTCTCTACAACCACTGTGTCCCTCATTCTATTCACTGAGAGGATCAAACCCACCCTCACATTGCATGTTTGTAACATAATGAAAGTTGCACAAGAAAGTAAAGTTGCTAGCAGTATTCCAAGCAAGCCATTCATCCTCAAATTTTGTGTTTGGAATAAAAATTGTGGAATTAGGGGAATGCACCCTGAGAAAAGAGGTCGCGTGTACCCCATGACGTTGGCAGACTTACTTGCTCACTCACTTGCTTGCTTGCTCACTTACTTGCTTCCTCCTCCTCCTCTTCCTCCTCCTCCTCCTCCTCACATCCGTGGTTGAGCAGATGCAAGCTTGACCACAAGGTGAATTTGCGTCCCCAGAAATCTGAAACATGGAAAAATGCCTCGATTTCCTTCAAAACCCAAGAGAGGTAGCAAGTAAGTCAAAAAAATAAAGGACATCCCACTACGTCCAGTCTCCTGGGTTTGAGGATGATACAGGGAATACATATCACCTTGGAAAGACCTTGTGTGGCCTTCAATGGTCACCTCACTGTTACATTAAAGTGATCACAAACACCTGGAATACTAAAAGCCTGGCTTTGTGCAGAGTAAGGCTGATCCTTCACCTAGGCTCCTACGACCCTTACTACTATGTTGGTCCACTTCAAGGACCTTGTGATCGCATCTCTAGAGCTAAGGGCTGTGAAGGAGGTCAATGGGGTACTACCGTCTACCGGATTGAAGATCTGGGACCAACGCCTAGGATCCCAGGTATGGAGAATGGGAAGGACCACGTGATTCAGACTTTACATGCTCATCAGGCATGCACAGCACGGGTTGTGGGGAAGTGTTTTTCCAATCCCCTTGAAGCACTTCCCACTACCTCCACCATGATCACACCTGATGGAAAAGCGTCTTGAACATCAACGGTCCAACACAACTCAGGAAGCCAATTGACATAACCCTCAACTTGCGCCTAAAACAATGACTCATGCTCTTGGCCATGATGACTTGAACACGTGGCTGTTGCCATCAACCTCCTTGCCAAGAACTCTTAGGATCCATGCACACAGCAACTACAGGCTGCTGCATGAGTCATGGGGCATGTGGTCTCAACTTCGTGCCTTCGACTGTGCTTTCAACAACAGTATTTTTTGGTCTTTGGTGGTTGCGGTGGCAACAAAGGTGCCGGGAGTCCTCATCGGAGGAGTCGAGTAGGCTACCTCTTACTGCTTGGTGGAAATGTTGTGTCGTGGCATAGCAATAAGCAGGATTGCATTTCTCAAAGCACGCAAACCTGCGGATGCTGCTGAGAGCATGTGGCCTTTGCAATTGCTTTGTGATCTGGTTCAGACTGTGCCGCATGTGGTCTTGTGCCAGAATACTGATGCAATCGCGGAAAGTGGGTGTGTTTCATGTCTGCACAAGGATATTGTTGTGGAGCATCAGTATGTTTGACTTTGTAGCGGCGTGAGTCCAGCATCATCTGAGTGAGTACCGACCTTCAATGGGCTGACTTCCTAACGAAGGCGCTAGGATGCAGAAAGTTTCATATGGTCCTTTGTTCCGTGGGTCAGCACCAGCTGTAGAAGCTGGTTCATTCTGCTTTGTGTGGTGTCTCACTACTTAGTCATGTTGCTGTTTTTCATCATACGTGTGTGGACAAGGTCAGATTCCGGTCAAAGGAGCATTTTTTAGTGTACATCTGTGTCCATAGCTTAACATGGTAGTTCTGCTTCTATCCATGCTTCAAGAATAAACTTGACGTGGGTGTGAGAACTGAGCAGCCTGATCCCTGGTGGTGATGTTGCTGATAATTTGATGAAAATCTGATAATGTGCCCGGCTGACCCACCAAAGCCCAGGGTCACCCTATAATGCTAATGTGAGTCGTCTCTATTCTTTGGAGGAATTAGTTTCCCTAGAAGCATGCACTTGGATTTTCTCGGTGAACTGGCTTCTGAGGCAACACAAGCTCATGGGCCAAACATGCTTCGGCATGTTTGATCCATGAACCAGTGCCAGACTAAAGTGTGTATGTATGTCCATTGTGTCCGGCTTGCATTTGTGCATGTAAAGGTTCCGAAAATTCCTCATGCTGAGGAGTGTGACATAGTTACGTCTTCAACTGTGGTTTTTGGGTTGTTCAAGAGTAAACGGACTTGCTGCAATGAGTCAAAACTGTTGTGCAGCCAAAAACTCAAGACGTAGCAAGCTTCCTCGCATTAAATTGCATCTGGTGCATGTCCATGGGTGGTAGTCTTGGGCCGTGAGAGAGCATGCTCATGGGGGAGTGGCTGCACCTTGATCTCTCTATGGTTCATTTTGTGCAAGATGTATCCTGGCATGTCCATGTACACATGCTCCATTGGATCGTGAGTGAGGTGTTGGCTGTGGTGCTCTCACTCATCACCCGGTTGTGACCTTCCTATTGTTGGTGTGTCCATTCTGTACACACGATGACCTCTGGGCTCACTTCACACACATCACCTCCTGCAGGTGACTGACTCAGCAGTTCCATGCCAGGCGAGGCCCTCTACATCAACATGAGGTTTTTCCATGGTGGAAGGCCAAGGAGCACAGGGTGATACACTGTTGAACAACTGGGGAAGTCAGTAAGACTTATTACTTCAAACACTGCGCCCGCTTACAGCTCATGGTTTTGTGCTTACTAGGGATGGGCTTGCTTGGATCATGCTAGCTAGCCCACTTTGTACTCCCTAGAATACACGCTGCTGACATTTTAGGAAAATACAATTCTAGGATTGGGCTTGAGTAAGGCAACTGGGCAAGCTCATAATTGCAAGAGGGCTTGCAGCTTACCAGATTGTGGCGTATCTCTTGCCAGCCGATCCTAAGTCCACATTCCACTCTCTGGTCTCTTCTCACCTACCTCCGTTGTTGTGTCTAACCACTTCCATGGCTACCACCTTCTAGTAAGATCCTCCTTGTAAGCTCGTGTTTCTCTCTCCCCCTCTTCTTTGCTAACTACTGGTATCAGAGCAAAGGAAAGGAGGGTTTCAAGCACTTGAAGTGGTCTGACGATTCCAACACCGCAGCAGCAGCGACGGATCTTGCCGCCGTCCTTCTTCTCATTGCCCCTGCAGCCGTATTGCAGCAACAACATCGTTGCCTCTACATCTTTGATGGTGGCTCCTACACGTATTACGCCGCTATCATGGTATGCATGGCACTGCCACTGCAGCGCCACGCCCACGCCGCGGATGGGAGTTGTGTGCCACGCTCACTGCCTCGTTGCCACAGCTTTTTCTGTGCCAGTGATGGGCTGTTCTGCACGTCCATCGCAGCCGGCCCACCCCTTTGCAGTAGCCAAGCCACGCTGAGCTGCGACAGCTTGCATCTCTATTCGTGGGTGGAACTTGTCCATCAAGTACACCTCCACCCACTGCCACCCTGCCACGGCCTCTTCTGTGGTAGTGACGGGCTACTCTGCATGTCCATTGCTACCGGCTTAGCCCTCTGCAGCAGCCGCGTCATGCTGAGCCGCAACAGCTCCACTGCTGACGTGAGGTGGTGCTCCGTAGCCGTAGTTCGTATTGCCATAGGTGCTGCAGCTTGCCTCTCAGCAACAAGGCCACAGCACCTCCGATGTTGCCACAAGGTGGATCCACGCAGTGGCGGCCTTGCCCTCTTTTCAAGCAACGAAAGTACAGCTACATATCTGTGGCCGTCGGTCGTGACATCTGAGACCACAACAGCATCAACTGTTGCTTGCCTACAATGCTGGCGTATGTGGAACCGACCAGAGCCGACCCCATTGGAGAGGGGCATGAGGGGTTGCACCACACCTCGTGGTGGCTCACTCCTGACGTTGGGCCTGTGGCATCATCCAGCGCTGCGCCATCAACATCGACGTCTGCACGGACTCAAGCGGTAAGCAATTCACCCCTACCAAGTGGTGCCAGTCCTCGTAGCTTTGCAGCAACTTGCCTTGACGAAAAACGTCTCTTTTCCTAAATGCTTGCCATTTGCAACGTAACCATGGGTGTAGTTGAGGCAGTAGCCTCAGCTTCCGCTACGTTTGTAGCAGCGGCGGGTGTAGCATGTGAACCGGCAGCCACGTCAGGCGGCCACACTACTGAAGCCTATACTGAGGCAGCAGACCACTTGGGCCATTAGTTTCTGCAGCAGCAGACCTCGCCACGTAACTGTGAGCAGCAGCAGCCATGGTTGCTTCAGCAGTAGCATCAGCAGCCTCTGCCACAGCCTCAACTGCGTCATCCATCCATGTCTCTGAAACAGCAGCGGTCGTTCCAGCTGCAGCTGATCCATCCTTCATCAACACCCATTCGTCGCCATGATCTCTGCTTCAGTGGCCATCCCCACCCTCTTTACCTCAGCTCTGTCCCGTGGATTCTGTCTTGTTGTCCCTATGATCTCTTCCTTCAACATTATCACTGCTGTCACTGCCGCCACTGTGCTGCCACTTTTCAACGCCTCTCGCCGCATTGCCTAGGGCCTGCTCTCCTGCCTAGGGTGTCTTTCTTGTGCCTGAGGTGCTTCCTTGTGGTGCTTCCTTTGTGCCTGAGGTGCTTCCGTGCGGCTGGGCTGTCACGAAGCAGAGTGAAGACTGTGCCCTTTCTGCTGCCGCTCATTCCACTCTAGCACCGCACCAGCATGATTTTCACTCCCAGCTGCCTATTCTGTCTTTTGGCTTGGCCTTCTCCAACTGGGTCATACGCTTCAACGCTTGGGATCAGGGGGAGCACTTGTGGGAGTTTTACCTCGCAATCGATCCGGACGCTGATCCACCTTTTGTGCCCTATCCTGCTCAGTCAGCCCATGCAGTGTGTGCCCTTATTGCTGCCGCACCTGATAATCTCAATCAAGATATTGGCACGTACAATGCCGATCCCACTGCCTGCTATGTCGCGCACCTCATTGGCGCATATGCTTTCTTGCGCCACCGCTCCACCATCATCCGCCAGGCTGCCCAGAGTACCTTGATCGTACAGTTTAACACGCTACTGATGCACGCTGATGAAACGGCCGACGCATATTTGGCCCGCGGTCTCAAGCTCCTTCGTGAGCTTGGTGATGCAGCACCAGGACAAATATCTCGGTACTCACTATGGTGAATGGTTTCTAACCAGAGCTCTCTGCTCTTGTTTTTGAGGTCCAGGCTGATGAGCTTGTACACGTGGCAGCTGAGCCCATCCCTCCAAAGTTCCCTCCTGGCATTGGTGCCCTTTGGGACTTCGTCTCTGAACGCCTCGACGCTTGGTGGACTAGTCTTCAGAATAGACACTTCCATCGTTCCGCTATCACTGGTGTATCTGCTGTCACCACGTCTGTTCCGACGACATCATTGGCCTCTTCTTAATCCTCGTTATCCTCATCCTCCTCTGCCTAAGCACATGCCGCTCGGGGCCGTGGGTGTGGACAGAGCCGCAACAAGCCAATGGACAAGGACAAAGAGGGTGCCTCCTCTTGCACTCCCATCGGCTCCGTTGTCTGTTGGAACTGTGGCTTGAGCAAGCACAGTCCTCACAAGTGCCCTGACACTCACCTAGGCGCGGCGATGTGCGCTCCTTGGGCTCGTACACTAGGGTAATCCTCCTCTACCTCCTCGTCCAGCTCCACCACCCAGTGTACCACCAGCACCACTTCCGCCTTTACGCCCCACCATTGGGACCGGTCCCATTCCCCCGACCTTCTATCCTTGGGGATGGCTTCCATCCTTCAACGCTTCTTCCTGCATCAGTCCTCCTTCCTCAGCGTATGCGCCGTCATTGTGGTTTTCGTCTCCCTACTCATCGTCTCCTGCCGCAACTTCTGTCTTCACCCGACTGGCCACACCCTCCTTTGTCAAGGGCGTGCATCAGCTGGAGTAGTCCCTCACTCATCTTCTCTGCCTGCACAATCAGTGAGGTGAGAGTGTGATTGCACTGCCCCAAGGTCTTGTGTGTCAGTCGGTGACCTGTACTTGCCTGATGTTCTCTATGTGCCTTCCCTGGAAGTCAACTTATTGTATTTAACCACTCTAGATGAACAAGGCATGAACTTCACTGCCAGTTGTGGTGTTGGCACGGTCTCCCTACGTCCTGTTGGTTGTGCTCTCTTTCATGGTGTTTGTTGTGAGCGTCTCTATCACGTGCCCTTGTTCACGCCCACTTCTCCCTATGGCGGCGCTGATCTCCTGCATGTCGCGTCCTCCATGCCGTCCAAGCATGTGTAGCTGCCGCATCGTCGCCTTGGCCATGTGCAAACCGATGCTACTACCTACATGCTGTATCTCCAGTCTGTCCTTGGTCTCAATCCCGCTTTGTTCCTTGTGCCTTGTTCTGCTGACCGCCTTGCATGTGCTCAGGGCAAGATGCATCGCACCCTGTTCCCCACCTCTGAGAAAAACTCCTTACACCCTCTTGAATTTGTTCACGCGGATGTCATGGGCCCTGTGCCTCATGACATCCTTGGTGGGCGTGGTCACTATGTCCTTTGTCTGACTGGCAATTTTTCCCGTTACCGTTGGGTGTTTTCTCTTTGTTAGAAGAGCAACGTTTTTGTTGTCCTTGCCGCTTGGCTCCCTCAGGCCGAGCGTGCTTGTCAACGCTCCTTGCGCATCTTCCGTGGTGACCGTGGAGGTGAGCTCATGGGTCATGCTGCCCGTCTGCTCGAAGCTCATGGGGTGCATCTTGAGCTCACTACTCCTTACACACCCCAACAAAATGGGGTCCCCAAGGATTGGAATTTCATGCTTGCCGATGATGTGCTTTCTCTTCTCTCCGAGTCCAGTCTCTCTCCGCTCTTTGCCTTTGAGGCGATGAGCTACATGGCCTGGGACTGGAATCGAGTCCCCCATGATCCCCTCTCCAAGTCCGTCACATCGTTGGAGCGATGGCATGGTCTTCGCACCGACTTGCGTTCGGCTCGCGTATGTGACTGCGTTGCTGCTATTTGGCTCCCAAAGTACGTGCGTGATTGGAAGTTCTCTCTCCGTGGCCGTATGTGTCCCGTCCCAGCCGTCTCTGCCTAGTCTAAGGCATGGCGCTTCTGGGACCCTGACCATCATCGTGTCATTGAATCACGTGATGCCCTTTTTTCAAGTCTATGTTTCTTTGTGATCTCAAACGTTGTGCCTCTGTGTCCTCCCTCTCCTTGCTTCTTCGGCTTGGGGGGGACCCTCGGCCGTTGTCAGCCTCAAGCCTTCATCAGTCACAATCGCCAGCACCAATGCCTGAACCTCCGCCGGTTTCAGCCTCAGAGCTTGGTCAGTCGCCATCCTCAGCAACTATGCCTGATCTGTCTTTGGTGCCCCTGTTGTCAACCTCTTTCTCCTCAGCATCAATGTCTTCCTACCTGTTGTCCCATGTCCGGTCTTCCGCGTCAGCATCCTCCCAGTCTTCGCCTTCTCCTGCATTCACTCTAGTCTTAGCAGTAGTGCCGCCAGAGTCCGGCCCTGTGTCCATTACACCTGGTCGCTCAGCAGTGCCTCCGTTGCTGAATGCAATACCAGTGTCACCCTTTGTTCGTAGTGGGCGCCTTCGTGACCTTCTTGCTCGCTCTAGCACCAGCAGCTCCACCACACCTGGAGGCTCTCGCACTGCTCTGTCCACATCTCAAACGCGTGGCGTCGCCTTTGATTTTCAGCATTTAGCACTACCGCCTGCTACTAGTCCTCATATCCTTGGCCTTGCTACTAGTGTTGTGCTTCCTAGCATAGGTCGTGGATACTCTCTCATCGCGAGTGAGTTAGAGTATGTTGTTGTTGCAGCTATGTCAAATGATGTTGTTGAGTTTCATGCCGTTGTCAAAGAAGGCCCTCTGACACCAGACCCCAAAAACCGTGTCAAGCACAAGAATCTCGTGATGTTGAGCAATGGGAACATGCCATGGAGGAACTTGCGGCTCTGGAATAACACGCCATGGATGAGATTGTGGATCGTCCACCAAGCTGCAAGGCCATCTTTGCACGTTGGGTGTTGAGGCTGAACCGGAAACCGTACGGCACAGTTGACCAGTACAAGGCTCGCCTCACGGAAAAGGGATTCTACCAGGTCCTTGGCATCAAATTTGATGAGAAGTTTGCTCCAATGGTTTGGTATACCACCACCCGGGTACTTCTCAGTCTGGTCACTCGTCATGATTGGGAACTAGAGCAGATGGACGTGAGCAATGCATCCCTGTACGCCTGTTTGGATGACAATATCTACATGGTCTAGCCACCAGGGTTCACGGATGGTAATGACACCGTTTGGAGGCTATGGAAGGCCCTTCATGGCCTGAAGCAGTTGTCGCGATGATGGAATCAGGAGACTACCTCCACACTAGAGAGCGGGGGTACAGGCGCATCATAGTTGATCCTGCTACATGTACTAGTGAGCTGTCAGCTCCATTTGTCATGGTCCTTGTCTATGTCAACGATCTGTTGACTGCGTCGTCCAACACCTCATCAGTGTGGGCAGTGAAGACAGTGTCTCAGTCCGTGTACAAAATGAAGGAATTGGGTCCTGCTTGTGTTTTCCTAAGGATGGGGCTTGAGCGCAATCATCGCTGACAGACTCTCCATGTTCACCAAGCTGCACATGTGCATATTCTGGGGGAGCGGTTTACGTCATTGTTGGAGACTATGCTTGTTGCATTGACATCGATGATCCTACTGGTCGGCGGTTGCTCAACATACTTGATGTGTCAGATTTGGGGGGGGGGGGGGGGGGGGGGGGGGGGG
>SZWC01005053.1:93914-105258 GCA_023375785.1 Penium margaritaceum | reverse complement strand
GGGGGGGGGGGGGGGGGGGGGGGGGGGGGGGGGCAGTCGATGTCACCGACTATCTTCGCGTCATCGGCTCCCTCATGCACCTGGCCACGACCACTAGGGCAGACGTAGCATTTGCAATGAACTTCCTGGCACAATTTTCTCAGTGCCCTCATGCTTGACACCTTGACGCCACACTCTGTGTAGTACGCTATGCTCTCTCCACAGCATGAGTCCGACTGCACTTCGTGGCACAGCCTTTTGTGATCGTGGATGTTTACTTCGACAGTGATTGGGCACATGATGTTGTACGCAGTCACACATTGGTGGAATCACTATGTCTTGGAGGAGTGGAAATCAGGGATGCGTATCACGCAGATTCAGCGAGGTTGTGTATGTTGGAATTTTCACTGGCACGTGTGAGTGCGTCTGGTTGTGTTGATTGTTGGACAGTTGCGCATACCTATCCGTTGCATCACGTTGTGCTGTGACAACCAAAGCACATAATCCATCACCGAGCATGATGTCATGCATCACACCCACAAAAAACACATTAAGGTTGAGCATCATTTTGTGCATGAGCACTTTGCAGCACGGGGTGTTCGGATTATGTGGATGGACACATGACAACATCGCACTGACTTCCTCAAGAAGGCTCTGAGCGGCAACGTCTTCAAGACAGCTGTGCATGTTGTTGGCTTGCTGCATTCCCGTAATGTGCCTTCGCGATGCTTGTGATGCAATTGTCCTAACCATCCATTCTTGTACAGTGTATTCTTTGTGTGTGTCACTTGTGGGTCATGCGGGAGTGCTGGTGTGTCAGTTGTATACACACAATAACCTCTGGGCTCACTGCACACACATCACCTCCTACACGTGACTGACTCGGCAGTTCCAAGTCCGGCAAGGCCCTCTCAATAAACATAAGGTGTTTCCGTGGTGAAAGGCCAAGGAGCGCTAGGTGATACACACTTGAACAACAGGGACAATAAACAAAATTTACTACTTCAAGTATTGCGCCCGCTTACAGCTCATGGTTTTGTTCTTTCTGGGGATGGGCTTGCTTGGACCATGCTAGATAGCCGGGGTTGTACTCCCTAGACTCTTGGTTTGTGTGGCTTCCACCCGTCACGACCAATGCCGATGGATTAACCACATACCCATGTTGGTGGTATATGGTAGAGGAGGGAATGAAGACAAGACAGGCCTTTGGAGTGTCCCGAGACTTCTCCAGCATCTACGACAGTGCCGGCGAGACGCGGTCAATGCGTTCCGGCAGCCGTGTCGACTTGTTGGGAGCTAGGAGAGTTTTCTCGGTGGGTTGAGACCCACGCACCCGGTGGACTACACCGGTGCGACGAGGAGACCCGATGGTTGTAGTAGTGCTTTCGTTGTTTGGAAAGTCGTTTGTGGTGTCTGGACGCTGATTCCGAGTGTTCCTAACACTGCTTGTATTTTCTTGGTGGTCAAGACCCGGGTACTCAGAGATCTGTTTACGTGCCTTGAGGAGACCACCTTTCTTTTCTACGTGTTATATGCAGTGTGTTCTCCCTACTGACTTGTTTGGGTCTAGCGGGGGTGACGGGGCCCGGTGCGGCTAGCTGCCGGCGCCCCTACATGAGCCCGCTAGGGGCTCATTTGTAAACACTCCTTGTTCTTTCATTTTATGCATTCCAGACTTAGCCAAGTGTTTTACGTTTTGCATTGCACTCACACACAGAGCTCATGTTCACTTTTTCATGGGCCACCATGTCCTAAATATTTCCAACGTGGTATCACAGAATAGGAGGGCGTGCGAGGAGAAGAAACAGCAGCAGTGGATGGAACACAGAGAGAATACGCCACGTGGTGCCACGCTGGCAGCAGCATGAGAGAGCACAAAGTGAATGCACGTGAACACCACAGGGGCGATGAGCTGCATACAGCAGCATTAGCGACTGCGGTGGCAACAGCACTAGCAACAGAAAATGTAGCAGCCGCGGGAGCTGCGGTGCCACACAGCAAGAGCACTGGCGGCAGGGCAACTGCGAATAGCAAGAGCACTAGCGGCGGTAGCTACAACAGCAACGGCCAGTGCTAGCATTTGTAGCGACTGCACAGGCGGCAATACCAGCAATACCAGCAGCCGTTGTGCCGCGTAGGAGCCATTGTGCCGCGTAACAGCCGTTGTGCCACATAGCAACAGCAACAACAATAGCTTTAGCAGCGCATCAGCCATTGCAGCAGCGGCTACAGTAGTAACAGCACATAGTAGCGGCAACAGCAGCCATTGTAGCAACAGCACCAGCAGCGTGTAGCAGCAACGATAGCAGCAGTAGCGTGCAGTAGCACTAGCACTTGCAATAGCGGCAAGTAGCAGCGGCGACGGTAGCAAGTAGCAGCTGTTATGTAGAGTAGTAGCAGCAGCAGTTACAGCGAAAGCAGCACAAGCAGCATCGGCAGCAGCACAAAGCAGCAGCAGCAGGTGCTATAGCATAGAGTAGTAATAGCAGCATTAGCACTAGAAGCAAAAACACCAGCAACAACCATAGTAGCTGCACCCGCCGCTACAGCTACTACTGTAGGAGGACCTCGCAGCCCTCTTCCGAGGGTTCCCCTCGGAGGGGCCACCTCAAGCCCCCACAAAGGGGCCCCTCGGAGGGAGCATGCTGTCCCTTCAAGCCCTCTTCTCTCAAGGGGGCCCTCAGAGGGCCCCGTCGAGCCCCTCTCAGGGGCCCCTCGGAGGGGCCCGTTGGCCCTGTCGGCCCCGTTGGCCCCGTCGGCCGACGGACGGAGAGAGGGACGGACCCCTCCCCCACCCTCCTACCCCTCTCACTTGCTTAGTCGCTCACTTGCTCGCTCGTTTCTTTTAGCGAGCGAGCAAGAAGTGAGGGGGGAGACCTAAAATCGCCCCCTCCTTTTTTATTCCCCTCCCCAATCCTGACCTGCCCCCTTTCTAGGGGGCAATCCAGAAATGAGTGAGGGGCAAAGCCTGGATGAGCAGAGAAAAAAATGAGGGAGGAGAAGAAATAAAAAAACGAGGGTGAGAGAGGGAGAGAGAGAGACAGAGAATAAAAAATCGTGCAAGGCCATAGAATAGCCCCCCCATCTCACCGACACCTACAGTAGTAGCAACCACTACAGCAACAACAATTTCCATAGCAGCAGCAACGGCAGTTGCAGCAGCGCTTATAGTTTTGCCTTCCCAGCCGACAGCGCATTGTGTTGTCGGTGGCAATCGCTGTTTCAAGACGCGTCCTGGATCAGCATCTCCCTCGGGCCCGTGGATTGGTGCGCGTAGCTCACTCCGTCGGATTGACAACGGGTTCGAGTCTGTGCATCTCCGAGGGCTGGGTCATCTCTTGGAGCAGCAACCACATTTGTAGCCGCCACCCCTTATGTTATTGGAGCAGTCTTTGCTCCATTAGTGGCAGCAACATTGGTAGCTGCATCTAGTCTGACTCCATTTTCCGGGCGTACTATGGTAATGCAGCTCGTCCCGTGTGGTCACGTTTTCTCACCCGGACGCCGTGACCTCCGAGAGTGACAGTACCTACTGGTCTCATCCTCTCCTGCGGCTTGGTGTTTACCACCAGGAGTAGGTGACCTCGGTACCTATTAGTCGTCCAGCGCATGAGATGAGTGGGCAGACATTTGAGCAAGTGCCCTACGCGTTCGCCTGCTATTACTGTGGTGAAGGACGTCATGGTTGGCGTTGTTGCTGGAAACGCCCTCGTGGCTAGCATCCACCTTGGCTTCAGCCTCGTCTGAGCCTGTGTCCTCCACAGCATACGGATCTTCTAGTGTTGGTAGATCCCCTAGCTAGACCTCTTGCGACCATATTCATCGAGATCCACGACCTGCGGCAAATGGTGCAGCGGCTTGGTGAACTCGTTGTCACCGAGCGTTCTTCTGCTACTAGTTTGTCGACGGCCTCTTCGATCACATCTCTTTCATCCTCTCCTCCTTCCTCATCCGATGGCGTCCCTTTAGCTCCATCTGCCAGCGAGTCCCAGGCTGCCACTATCCTATCCATCCTCAACTCCTATCCATCCTCTGTTGTTTAAGTTGATGTACATTTATTTGTAGATGCCGGGAGCGGACCTCTTTCATTCGAACCTAATTTCGAAAGAATCGTTGCTACCAGGAATGTTTTTTCCATATGTTCCGAACATTTTCTTTGACTCCCTCGCTATCGGAGTTCGGCCCCTCCCCCCCATCCCCTCAGAGCTAAAAGTGTATTAGGTCTTTGTAGCGGGGCGTGTATAATGATGATCCTCGAATTTATTCACTAGTGTATTGTGTACTAGTGTACATTTTGACATGTCCATTGGATACACTCGCCTTATAGTTTTTACCATTGGGGGGGAGGAGGGGCAGAGTCGGTGCTCAGTCCCCCCCTCCCAAAGGCGAGAGTGTATTGGAAGAGTGTAGCTGGTCAGTGTATCTTTGTTTGTGCGATGGACAAAAAAAACATATACACTTGTGTATTTGACATCGATAGGGTATCGACAGACCATCACCGTCGACCGTCCATCCTCACCCTCCCTATCCATCGATGTGGAGGGTCAACCGGAGTATTGTACATAAATGAGTTCTCTGCACTTGTGTATCATGTACATAAGTGGTTTTTTTTTTCAGTCACGTACACTGGATACAATGACCAGCTACACTTCACTAATACACTACCATTTTGGAGGGGGGGGGGGGGGGAGGGAGACTCCCGACTACGGGGTGACCGTTTGTTGGGTGTACGGATGCCATCAAATGAGAATACACTAGTTGATTTTTTTTCCATCATCACACTAAATCTATACACTGACCAGATACACTTCGCCAATACACTCAGCCTGCCTAAGGGGAGGGGAGCTTGGACTCCGGATGACCCCTCCCCTCCTCCCCCCCCCCCCCCAAGGTTAGAGTGTATTGGTGAAGTGTATCTGGTCAGTGTATAGATTTAGTGTGATGATGGAAAAAAAATCAACTAGTGTATTCTCATTTGATGGCATCCGTACACCCAACAAACGGTCACCCCGTAGTCGGGAGTCTCACTCCCCCCCCCCCCTCCCCGATGACCAAATCAATTAGGGCAGTGTATTGGGCGTGTATCATGTTGACCATGTATTTTGTTCACTAATGTACTGTACATTATTGTATCTTCTTACATATCTATCACGTATCCTTTGATACACGCACCATATACATTCACCCAATACACTTTGATTATTTTGGGAGGGGGGGGCTTGGTCTCCGCCTGACCCCCCCCCCCCAAGGTTAGAGTGTATTGGTGAAGTGTATCTGGTCAGTGTATCTGGTTTATGTGGTTGAAGCAAAAGAAAACCACTAATGTACAGGGGGATGCTCGCTTGTGCAAAGCAAAAAACAGTCGATGTAGAGGTATAGACCATCACGATATCATCGAAGAAGTTCGTAAACGACAGTAATAAACGATCTTCACATAATGAGCGTCGATGTTTGACAATAGACGGTTTCGACATCAGACTATTTGAAGAGACTTTTCTCCATATTGAAGCGAGACGACGTCGAATTGGTCACCACGTCGTTTCCCCCTTCCCAAAGTCAAATTGTATTTGAGCTGTAAAACAGGATGTGTATCGTACAACATCCAAGATTATGAATCAGTGTATCTTTGCGAATGGTTTGAATGTATGGTCCAACCCCTCCCCCCCACAATACTGGGCATATACTGGGCCCCGCTACCGTGGGGCCTAGCAAGAGCACCGGCAAGCCAACAAAAAAAAACCCCAAGCCCCCTGGATGTGACTTTGGGAGGGTTCTGGTTCTTTCATGTTTTGGGTCAAGAAATAGGTACTGTCATGCCTTACATTTGTAACATATTTCATGTATAAGTAGAAATGTACGTTTGTTTTTGCAAACTGTAAGTGGGGTTGTGAAGCGCCATAGACTTTTTTATGTGTTTAATTTTTTTGGTTAGCCTACTACAAAGGTTTCTACGTTGAAACATTGAAATACATTTGTAAGTCTGTAAACACACATTGTAAACTAAGTTATGTTGCATTTTCCCTGAAGGTATCATGAAACTTCTTAATGTATGTGTTTAACTTGTACACTGTATGAAGAGTGCATGTTTTAGGGGTGATTAACCATAAATGTGGGGGAGAGTGTACAGCAGGCTCACACCAGTCCAGCGGAGGTTGGAGTGCTTGGGACATGCATTTCATCGAGGTCGACACCTACGCTACGGCAGGAGCCGGACGTTCTGCAACAACAGGTTGTAGCAGGAGGGGTGGAGGTCCCGCATGCATGGGCGGTTCCACTCGCGGCTCCGACCGGTAGTGGCCCGACGGTGGCACAGGAGTATCGTGCGGATCAGGATACCCCCCTACGGACTTCCGGGGGCGTTGGCGCACGAGGCTGGCACCAGCCCGACAGCGGTCACAGTGCTTGAGCAGAGTCAGCCGGCTGGTCTTTCAGAGGTTGAGGCATTCTTGAGAGCAGCAATTCTGAGAGATGTCACTAGGACATGTGCTGCAACAAACACAGCAGGCTCCACCATGTCATCTGCGCTACCTGAGGACCTGCTTCAGCGTGAGGAGTTGCCCATGTTCCCAGAGTCTACAGGTTCCTGTAAACAAGACAGAGTAGCAACACAAATCACGGAGTCAAATGGTGGTCCTCACTCCATTATCGAGCAGGTGGTAGCGACCAGCCTTCCCGGCGAGATGGTATGTGAGCGCCAGCTGTGCTTGGTGGTCGCCTTGACAGGCATTATCCAGGCAGAGTCCTGAACACCTGTGTCCACTATGCCGCCTCTCAAGGACGGTGGAGCAGGTCCGACCACGCAGATGGAGTCACCTCGTCAGCAGGAGCTGATTTTTGCCCTCTTGTGTTCACCTATTGGTGACCCTACTGATCACATCAACGTTAAGAGTGGCAGTACGTGCAAGGACGACATTTCCACAAGCTCCACAGACTGTAACAAATTCTCCTTCTCCTTTTCTCTCGGCACGCGACCACTCATTCCTCCTCGTATGACAGACACGAGCTATGGTGTGGATGCGATACCTGCAGCTGCATACGATGTTCCGGTGTCTCAGCACATTGTGATCTTGGTTGGCACTGGCTCCATCGTCTTCAGTAGCAGAGGTGCAGATGGAGTTGTACTTGCAACTTCTACAGTCTGCGTGTTTAGCATCTAGTGAGACAGAGTTTATCTTATGCGAGGTAGACATGGGCCACCTCCATATGTCCGAGGCAGATTACGTTGACCTGCAGGAGCATGTTGTCATGCTGTAGCAGGATGTGATGGCAGCGTGTCAGCGATTGTCAGAGGAGGAGAGCACCAGTACTATTGGCACGAGCTTTCCACTACCAGGATTTCACACACCCATACTCAGGGAGGATCGTGTAACAGCTCCAAGTCTGACATTTTATAGAAACACTACCATGGGAGAGGTGAGCGTGCCTTCAGTTTCCGCCAACATCATTCATGTCGACCCCGTCATCGCCCCTCCTGCTCCTGCCATCACGCACCTTCATCTACCCAACTCAGCTGCTCCATCGTCACCTTCGTCCATGAGTGGTGATCCGGTTCGTCGCTCCAGCCCTCCTCTTCTGGCGGTACACCCTTGTGCCTCAAGGTGCTCTATCCCACCTTGGAGGCCAACTCCGCCACTTTATCCACGCTCGTGTGCTGCACGCCCATTCCTTTTCCTCCAGCGTACAAAGATGCATCGCGGTAGAGCAGAGAGAGGAGAGACTCAAAGTTGGGACCCTTGGCAGTCAGGAGACGATTGGCACACTCCAGGTGATGCAACAACGACATGAGGAGTCGTAGCCGAAGACACCACTTCGTCTTTGAGAGTGAGAGCCAACTCGTACGTGACAGGGGGAGCTATCGCTGCATAATGGAAAGACCACATGATTCGCTCGGGATCTGTTCAGCTACGGCATAAGTATCTCCATTGAGGACATCGACGCCAGTTTCATCTGCTTAGGGGAAGTGTTGTATGGATTTTAGCCTGACGCGACGTCATGGGAGATGCATGGCGAGGTCAATGCTCTGCTATGATCATACTATAGCATCCGGTGTGTAGCTCATGCTACGTGCCTGCATGGCTGCAAAAGGATGGTAGCACATTGTTGGTCGAGACCCAGACACTTGGTGGGTTGTACCAATGTCACGAGGAGACCATGTGATCGTGTGTCTTGGTGTGTGGCTATACTGCGTGTGGCATGTGCATGCGACCTGGGTCGCTCTTAGTGGTCGAGACCCGGACGTGTGGTGAGTTGCACTCGTCTTACGAGGAGATCCCCCATGATCCTGTGTTTGGTTGATAATGCTATTCATGTTGGACTGCTCGTAGCGGTGGAGACCCCGGCACTGGTACCGCCAGTGTCACGAGGAGACCCGCTTGTCGTCTAACATGTGTGTGATGTACATTACAATCATTTGTGTCCGTCTGCATCATTCCTCTCATGGTCGAGACCTAGACACTTGGTAGGATGTGCCAGTCTTTAAGGAGACCTTAGATGGGTAGCAGATGTGTATGCGTGTGAGTTCACGCGTGTATATTATGGCTTGGCATACGCTGTTTTTGCGTGCCTTAGCTCGCATTTCTGGCGTTGACGACCATGTCAGCGAGGGGGAGTGTTGGTTTGTGTGGCTTCCACCCGTCACGACCGTTGCCAATGGATTACCCACATACCCACGTTAGTGGTATATGGTAGAGGAGGGCGTGATGACACGACAGTCCTCCAAAGTGTCCCGAAACGTCTCCAGCATCTACGACAGCGCCGGTGAGACGTGATCGATGCGTTCCGGCAGTCGTGTTGACTTGTCGGGAGCTAGAAGAGTTTTCTCGGTGGGTTGAGACCCGCGCACCTGGTAGACTATTCCGCTGCGACGAGGAGACCCGATGGCTATAGTAGTGCTTTTGATGTTCGAAAAGTCGTTTGTGATATCTAGACGCTGATTTGGAGTATTTCTAGGATTGCTCGTATTTTCTCGTTAGTCGAGACCCGGGCACTCTGAGAGCTGTTCTGGTGCCTCGAGGAAACCACCTTTCTTGTTTACGTGTTAAATGCCGTGTGTTCTCCTCGCTGACTCGTTTGGGTTCAGCGGGGTGGACGGGACCCGGTGTGGCTAGCTGCCGGCGCCCCTACCTAAGCCCGCTAAGGGCTCATTTGTAAACTCTCCTTGTTCTTTCATATTATGCATTCGAGACTTAGCCAATGTTTATACGTTTTGCATTTCAGTCACACACAGATCTCATGTTCGCTTTTGCATGGGCCTGCATGCCCTAAGTATTTCCAACTCAGACTACATGTTGGCCGTTTAGGGAAAAAGAACTCGAGAGTTGGGCTGGAATAGGACGAGTGGGCAAGCCCACAATTGCAAGTGGGCTAGCAGCTCACTAGATCGTGGGGGAGCTCTTGGCAGCCAACCCTAACTCCGCGTTGCACTCATTGATCTCCTCTCACCTAGATCCGTTGCTGCGTCTAACCACTTACATGGCTCCCACCTTCCAGTGGGATCCTCCTTACAAGCTTGCGCTTATCTCTCCCCCTCTTCTTCGCTCCCTACACCCATCAATGTACGCCCTCTTGAAGACAACCCGTTAACAAAACATGGATCATCAATGTGTGCAAGGGTGGAGCAATTATTTCGCGTGCTTCTTGCAATTGGGCAACCTACAATTCCCAAGCTCAACTCGGAGTGAGATTGGTTGTACATTCCCAACTAGGTTCCTTGCTGATGTCTCAAGGATTGAGGCATTAGAGTTCAAAAGATATACCGTAGTGCCCCATACATTCGACTAAAATAATTATTTTCCTTCGACCATTCAGACACCTAAATAATTATGGTCTCATGGACGAATCACTCCTAAAATTGCCAAAATCTACTTTCTCTACATACAGTTTCAGCTTTCACGAGGACTGCAGACAGAACGTGAAATATCCACGTTCCCCGTGCAGTGCTGCGACAGTACAGAAGTCACGTGGACGTGGCAGCCTGCAAATCGCGAATCGAGCTGCGAGAGACCGTGCGGAGCGAGCGGCAAGATGCAGCTTCGCTCTCGCTTTTCGCAATTTGGAGATTCGAAAACAAAAGTTCTAGGGACAGACCAAAGACGTGAACAGACATTTCGACCAAAATCAGACAGGAATAAAACCCAGGTGCTTTGGGCGAAACAGGTCGACAGTTAGAAGGCTGGAAATCATTGTCGAATATAAGAGTCACTTAATTCAGTTAAAAAAAATTGTCGAATGTAAGGGACAGTACGGTAGGTATGCTGAAGTAGGAGATGGCCGGAACAAATTGGTGGGCTGGAGGGGGGGGGTCAGCAGTTGTTCCTTTCCAAGTATCACCATTATTAAAGTGGGAAAAAATGAAGCCACACACCGGCACATGCATGTGGTAATGTCCCGCCACCACCCACGGCAAAAGTGGGTGAAGGTGAAGAGGAAAAAAAAGGGGAAGAAGCTTCAAAGAAGCAAAAGGATCAGTGTAACACAGATCACAGAAGGCAAGAGGGCAAAGGGCCCACGGCTATAGCGATTGGGCGAGAGAGTTTTCGCCTAGCGACAAGTTCAACCCCCCACTCCACAGGCCAAAGTCTCAGAGCAGTCTACACTGCTGCCGAGTCCATGCAACAGGGACATGCTATGCAAACTGGGTCCTCGCCTTCGTCGACCACCCCGAGTGGTCTTACTATTTGCGCTGACACCGAACCCCTCACACAAAGAAACTAGCCAACGGGCGCAGCCCCAGCAATCAGGCCCCAAACTGCTAAAGGTCTTCCGCGAGCGGCCTTGTACTTTGTCTCCTTCTGGGCCTCAGCCACCCGTAGCAAGGTTAACAACTTAGCACAGTGGAGGTACATTCGACTAGCGCCCTAACCAACAAGTTGGCGTCTCTATGCATGTTTGAGGCCTGAAACAGTTTGACGGAACTTTCGTGATGTAAGAGATGTCACAAGAAGACTCTTCCAAGTACCTTCAACGGGTTGCACAGGAATGAGCGGCTCATGGATCAAAATCTGTCAACGTCCAACGCTTTCAAAGTCGTTTCTATGAGTTTCAACGTGGACGGTGAGGTCGACAATGCCCAGGGCTCCAAAGATCCTCCTCGCCCATTCAACGGTTTGCTGTTTGTCCATGCCACCCTCCACCTGCAAGGCGCACCACATCAGGAGAAAAAACAGGTGAAACTTTACATGAAAGTCCTCTCCTGCTCAGCACTTTGTTACTCATTCCTTTTTCTCGTCATACTACTTTGGCGCACTGCCAGAAAGTTGCAAGAAAAAGGACCTATCCATCCCATCCTTAACCAATTTTTGGCCCACAAAGACGAGCTGCTTGAGATGGTCTACGATTGTTGTTTTTCCTACTCTTTAGGTACCCC
>SZWC01005053.1:11880-23509 GCA_023375785.1 Penium margaritaceum | reverse complement strand
CTCGACATCAGCCAAGCAGTGGGAGTGCTCAGCAAGTTTTGCGCGAATCCGGGCATGCCGCATTGGGACGCGGTTAAGCGCGTGCTGCGCTACATCGACAGTAGCAGTAGCCTTTGCCTCACCTTCAACGGCAACAACAGCCCCATCCTCATCGGCTACAGTGACGCAGATTGGGGAGGTGACCTGGACACTAGGAGGTCGACCAGTGGGTTCGTGTTTGTACTTGGGGGAGGTGCAATCAGTTGGAGGAGCAAGAAGCAATAGTGTGTTGCCCTCTCCTCCACCAAAGTTGAGTACATCGCCTTGAGTGAAGCAGCAAAGGAAGCTGTGTGGCTGCGTGAGCTCCTGGCAAGCCTTGGACAGCAGCAAAGCACAGCAACTACAATCTACTATGACAACATGAGCGCCAATGCTCTGACCAAGAACGCAGAGTTTCACGCCCGCACCAAGCACATTGACTTGCGATATCAATTCATCCACACACTCAAAGACGGTGGTGCAGATCAAGTTCTGCCCTTCAAGCATGATGCTAGAAGACTTCCTGATCAAGCCGCTGGCAACACACCACTTTCAGCAGCTGAGGGGACTGTGTGGACTTGTGTGATTTTTATTCTCGCAAAGTGGGAGAATGTTGGATATGGGGTGCCAAAAAAGTGACCAAAGTGGGTTGCTTGATAAAAATCATCAGGTCACAAAAGTGAATAGGGGATATTTTTCTGGTTCTGTAGCACTTTACGGAACTGGATTCGGAGTCCGTTTGAGGGAGATATGGATTTTCAAGTTTTGGTGGCGATGGGTCCGGTTCAAGTGATAGCTCCTGCACTACCTGCACCAATGACGGCCACAATTGTTGGCCAAGGAGGTTTGGAGCGACCTTCAGAGTAGAAAGGCGGCAGGAGGATCTTCAGGGAGCTTCAAGGAAGGTCCCCACCAAGATTATTGGTTGTGGACATGGCAGGGATGGTAATTCTCTTGAGTGAGAGTGTGACTGCCGCTCATCCCGCTAGGCTAGGAGTGTGCTAGGAGGTGAACTTTGATAGAGTGGTTATTCCAGCTCCATGTGCCAAATGAGGCGTACTTAGGCTTGTTAGAAAGTTGTGCTAATGTACTTTCTCATTCAAGAGTTGATTCAGACATTCACGTTCTCTGCAGACCTACATTTGCTTCCGTAATTTCTGTCTTTGCAACCTGCAACTCCCTCTCACAAACAGTTGGTCCTGCCTAGGCAGCTCTTAGTGAGCCTGATCACCTCCCTGAGGGCTGCCAAGTTTCCATCACGTGACACCACCTGCCGCAGCGAGGCCACCTGCAGCAGCAGCACCACCAGCAAGACCACGAGGGACAGCACCACCGCCGACGCCAGCCGCCGCACCACCACCTGCACCGGCCAAGGCACGGACGGCAGCAGCAGCGGCACCGCCGGCCGCGGCAATCCCACCACCACCAGGAGTGACCTCGCGGCCCGGAGCGACGACGCCGCCTAACCCCACGGGTCCGCGGACGACACCGGCGTGGGGAGGGTGGACCGCAGGACCAACTAGGGGAGGCGGGGCGAGGGAGTGGTCGAGAACAGGACGGGCTGTGAGGGCATCGACAATGGCCGTCGAGAGGAGGGCGTGGGGATCACAAGGAGGAGCGGGCTGGGGGGGAGGGGGGGAGGGGGAGGAGCACGAAGAGCTGCAAGAGCAGAATTGACAGCCGCAGTCGTAGCAGACCGAGGAGAGAGGACGGAGGACTCGTCAACCAGACCAGAGCCATTGGACGCGGGGGGGGCTAGGAGCACGCGAAGAGGCATCGATAAACTGTGCCTCGGCACGAGTGGCTCTAGTAGTTGCCGCAGCTGCCAGAGCACTGGCGAGACCAAGCTCAGGCATGGTGCTATACGATGTCAGGGACAGAGCAACAGAGGCAAGGAATAGACGGCTACAAGAGGACTGAGCAATGAGAGGAGATGAGGGAAGAACCATGGTGTGTAGTGTGTATTTAGGGATGTGCATTAGGGGGAGACGGAGGGAAGGGGAAGCAAAAGCAGGAGAGGAAAAGACGTGCGAGAGGCCGAGGCCGCCGAGCGGCCGGCAAGACGCACGTAGCACAGGGCAGAGGGGGAAAACCGAGGAGCGGCACATGAGACAACAGAGAGATGCAAGCAACCACGTATGACAGGGAGGCAATGCAGGGACGGCAACCACAAGAGAGAAGAGGGTAGACAACAGAGGCGCGAGGGAGGGAAGGGGCAGAAGGAGAAGGGAAGGAGAGAAGAGGAGAGGAAGGTGAAGAAAAGCGAAGGGGAAGGAGATATGAGAAGGACGAAGAGGATAGAGGGGAGAGAAAGGAGGGGTGTGCGGGAGGACGGAGAAGCGAGGGCAAGGGGAGGAGAGCGAGAGAGATGGAAAGAGGGGTAGAGTGTGTGAATAAGGGAGGAAGAGAGAGCAAGAGAGGGAGAAAGAGAGAGGCGGAGAGGGCAAGAGAGAGACAGAGGGAGGGGGAAACAAGAAGAAGGGCAGAAGGGGGGAGGGGAAGAGAGAGAAAGTGGGAGAGGAGAGAAAGAGGAGTGGAGGCAGAGATGGGGAGGAAGGAAGGAAGGGATGGAGAGAGGAGGAATAAGGGTCAAGAGGAAGGGGAAAGGAAGATGGGGAGAGGAGGGGAGGCCCCACAGGAGAGGAGGAGGTGACGGTGAGGGCGTGGGCAGCGGAGAGGAAGGAAGGGAGGGAGAGAGGAAAAGAAAGGAGAGGAGGGAGAGACAGGGGAGAAGGATGAGAGAAGAAGGAAGGAGAGGAGGGAGAGGAGGGGAGGAGGGGGAAGAGGAACGAGAGAAGGAGAATTGAAAGGTGGGAGAATGAGCAGAGAGGATAGGGACAGGGATGGAGCCGGAAGGGGCCGAGGGGAGAAGAGGGGGAGAGGGCGGCAGCGGCAAATGACAGAGGGCGCAGAGAACCAAGGGACGGGATGGGGACCAACACAACAAGGGGAGGGTACCTGGATGCCGGGAGGGATGATCGAGAGAAGAGGAGTGGGACAGCACCACAGGAGAGCGCAGAGGCGACAAAGAGGAGGGGCCACGAGCGAGGGGAGAGCCCAACGGTGCCGTGGACCGGGGCCGGACGCCGAGCCGGAGCCGATGGAGCCGATGGAGGAGTGACGGGGACGATGGAGACGGAGGAGCAGAAGGCGCGCAGGACAGGGGAGCCGATGCAGGAGAGAGAGAGAGAGAGAGAGAGGAGGGAGAGAGGGTGGACACAATGGTGGAAGGTGAAGGAAGGGAGAGATGGAGAGAGAAGGGCAGGAAGGGAGGAAGGGGAGAGGTGAGAACAAGACAACGGTGAGAAGAGGAGAGAGGGAGGAGGGGAAAAGGAACAAGAGAAGGTGAAGGGGAAGGTGGGAGAATGAGCAGAGAGGATAGGGACAGGGATGGAGCGGGGGGGAAAGGGAGAGGCAAAAGGGAGAGGGAAAGGGAGAGAGAGAGGGAGAGATAGAGAGAGGGAGAGAGAGAGAGAGAGATGTAGAGTGAGGGAGAGAGTGGGGAGGTGGGAGCGGGGAAGAAAAAGGGAGGAGAGAGGGGAGAGAGCAGAGGGAGAAGAGGGGGAAGAGTAGAGAGAGAGAGAGAGAGAGAAAGAGAGGGAGAGAGAGAGAGAGAGGAGAGAGAGAGAGAGAGAGAGAGAGGGCCAGAGAGAGAGAAAGAGAGAGGGAGAGAGATAGAGAGACGGAGACAGGAGACAAGGGCAAAGAGCAAGTGGAAGAGGGCAAGGGAAGGGACACAGGAGAGGAAAAGGCGGAGAGAGAGGAGGACAGGGAAAATGCAAGGACGGGAGAGAGAGGGGGGAGACAAAGAGCGACAAGACAAGCGGGGGCGGCAGAAGAAGAGAGAGAGGCAAGAGGAATGCACACACACACAAAGAGAGCAAGCCGAGGGAAACCCCGCCCAAGGCGCAGGGGGTGTAGACCGTCGGGGCAAGGGGAACACCATGGGGGAAAAGGGTGGAGGGGAGAGGAAGGCGGCAGGGGGAAGGACGGAGGGGAACAAGGACAGAGTGCCGGAAGGGAAGGAGCGTGGCCACAGGCCGCACACGAGCGCGTACAAGGGGCGCAGGGAGCGCATACGAGGCGCAAAGAGAAGGAGCAGAAAACAAAGGAGAAGCGAAAGGAAAAACAGACGGAAAGACAAGGAAGAAGGCACAAGGCGGAGGGAGAAGCACAAGGGGCAAGGGGAACAAGACAAGAGTAGAAAACAAAACGCGAATACGAGCCGCAAAAGGGCGCACACAAGGCACACAGGGAGCGCACACGAGGCGCAGAGACCGGGGACCTAAGAAGACTGCGAGAGAATAATGAGAGGGAAGGAGAAAAGGAGAGGCCGCAGGAGAAAGAGGAGGGGAATATGAAGACAGCAAGAAGAGGAACAAAGAGGAAAAAGCGGAGAAGAAGAGAAGAGGGAAAGATAGGAAATGGAGCAGAACAATACCGGGAAGCACAAGCACAAAAAGAACAAAAAGAATAACGAGCTCACCGGTTGTGGAGACGTGGTCCGAAGAGAGAGAGGACAAAGCCCGTACAAAGACAACCAGACGTACCCACAAGAGCCGGGGAGGCGGGGTCCGGAGGCCACGTGACAGAACAAGCAGGAGAAATGAGGAAGAGAACAACGGGAAAGCCGGATACAGAGGGGTAAGCGAAGCAGCAAAAAGAAAAGGGGATGGAGGAAGAAGAAAGATGAAAAAGAGGGAGAGCAAAGGAAAATGGAGGGGGTTAGAGAAAGAGAGAGAAGGGAAGATAAAGAGGGGGAGAGGGGGAAACAGAAAGGAGAAAAAAAGGGGGAGAGAGAGTGAGGGAGGGAGATGGAGGGAGAGCAAGGGGGAATGGAGGAATGGAGGAAGAAAGAGAGAAAGAGAGAAGGAGGGGAACATGTCAATGCGCCGGATAGCAACGGTCTAGAAAATGGGTCCCGACATGGGAGGCCGCCAACCGCTCTTGGTATTGCAACCAAGATAACATATCACCCTCGAACGAGGGATCCACACTTTAGGTTCGTTTGGTTTGCAACCTCACGAAGTCCGCATGTTGGTCTTTAGTGTCTACCTTTGGTTGGACACTCTGTGAGGAGTCTCAAAGGCAAGAACTGTAAATGGATGCATGCAAGGTACATGCTTTTACACTTGCAGAGCTTTGCTAAAGCTTCTGCTTGTAGTGGCTCCANGGGTCCCGACATGGGAGGCCGCCAACCGCTCTTGGTATTGCAACCAAGATAACATATCACCCTCGAACGAGGGATCCACACTTTAGGTTCGTTTGGTTTGCAACCTCACGAAGTCCGCATGTTGGTCTTTAGTGTCTACCTTTGGTTGGACACTCTGTGAGGAGTCTCAAAGGCAAGAACTGTAAATGGATGCATGCAAGGTACAGGCTTTTATACTTGCAGAGCTTTGCTAAAGCTTCTGCTTGTAGTGGCTCCATTGGAGCCAACCTCATCCTACATTCCTACTTGGCACGTCCTTAGACCGCCAAGTGTCATCCTCAAGGCAGGCTCTAGTAAGCTTCCTAGAAGCTTCCTGTCCCAGTTTTGGCCACAAAGAAAATTGCGGCCGTCGCGGGGTATGAACCCGCGACCTCTGGTTTGAGACTCCGTTGCCTAATCAACCAAGCCAAAAAGGTATGGTTCCTATGATGAGACACAGGGAACATACCCATTATGGGCAGTGCATTCCTGGCCCATCTCAGAACAGACCAAGGCGACATACTCCATAGAGCAGTGCATGCCTTGTCTGTATGTGTAGCTAGCCAGCTAGGCAGTGGACAAGGTGCACACTATTTCAACAAATCTCTCCCTTGCACATCTGTCCATTTATCCCTTGCTCGGCTCCATCAATGCCTTGGAGCTCACCCTTCCTCTGCCGCACTCCTCATGCCAAATCCACGAATGCCTGCATAATGCAAGTCGTTGTCCAGCGGCTTGGTCATGCAGTCAGCAAGCATGCTCTTTGTTCCGCAATGCTGCAAGTCCACCACGTTCTTTATGACCAGGTCACGTGAGTAGTGGTAACGTATGTCGATGTGCTTTGTTCTCCGGGAGATGATCTCGTCTTCAGCCATCGAGATGGTGCTCATGTTGTCCACGTGTACGATCGTGGCGTCTTTCTGTGGCATTGTCATTTCGCCAAGCAGGCTGCGGAGCCATTGAGTCTCCTTGCACACCTCAGACAAAGCAATGTACTCTGCCTCAGCCGTGGACACGGAAACACAATCCTGCTTCCTGCTTGCCCATGAGATGGCAGCGCCATTCAAGATACACACGTATCCAGAGGTGGATTTCCTGTCGTCGAGATTTCCTCCCCAGTCAGCATCGGTGTAGCATTTCAGACGAAGGGGGTCCGTTCCTTCTTGGCATCCAAGGACGAGGCCCATGTGACGTGTCTTCTGCAGGTAGCGCAAGATGCGCTTGACTGCCTGCCAATGTTGTGGCCCAGGGTTGGCCACGAATCTGCTCACTTGTCCCACAGCATAGCAGATGTCCGGACGAGTCCCTACCATGGCGTACATGATGCTACCCACGGCGGACTGGTAGGGGATGTCTTGCATCTCCCTTTGTTCTGCTTCGTTGCTTGGCGACATGGAGGCCTTCAGCTTTGTGTCGGTCGTCATTGGGGTGCTGACAGGTTTGCAGTCTTCCATGTGGTAGCGCTTCAGCACCTCACCAATGTATTTGGTTTGGTTGAGTTCGATGGTGCCTGCTACGCGGTTGCGGTGGATGGCAATCCCGAGGTAGTACTCGAGAGGACCCATGTCCTTCATCTTGAACCTTTTGCTGAGGTCAGACTTCAGCCCATCCAACAGCTCGACCGAAGACGAGTAGATGATCAGATCATCCACGTACAGCGCAACCAGCATCAGCCCTCTCCCTTTATCGCGCACGTACATGCTCGGGTCATTCTGGAAATGCGCGAAGGAGAGGCCGGTTATGAAACCGTCCATCTCTTTGTACCACATCCTTGGGGCCTGTTTCAGCCCGTAGAGCGCTTTCACCAACTTGCACACCTTGCCCTTGGGAGCTTCGACTCCTTCGGGCACCTCCATCAGCACTTCCTTGTCAAGCTTCCCATAAAGGAAAGCTGTCCTGACGTCCATCTGGTGTATCTCCAAGTTCTTTGCGGCAGCAATGCCAAGGAGAGAGCGGATGGAGGCAAAGGTCACGACGGGCGCGAACGTCTCATCGTACTCGGAGCCCGGGCGTTGAGAGAACCCCTTAGCCACTACCCTTGCCTTGAACTTGTCGATGTTGCCGTCTTGCTTNGTCTATCCACCAGCACCCACGTGCCGTTCTCGGCAATGGATGCGAGCTCGCTATCCACTGCCTCCTTCCACTTGGCCGCATCTGGGCCATTCATGGCCTCCGCCACTGTGGATGGCTCTCCCTGAGCCATGCAGGACCAGCTAAGGCCGGTCCAATCATCCTCATACCGCAAAGGTGCTCTCTTTGGTCGCAAACTACGCCGGGGTAGTGGTGCCACTTCTTGCTTTGGTGCTGGTGCTTCCACAGGTGGTGGTTTGTCGTCGGCATCGTCGTCAAAAGAGTCGTCAGACTCCAAGTCAGACTCGGAAGCCTCAGACACCTCGGTATCTGCGTCCATGTCAGATGCTGCATCATCCTCCGCAGCCACTCTCCCATTCCCACCACCTGCTGGCAAGGCGAGCCAGTTGTCGGGTGCTTGGTCTCCGGACTCAAGCAACACTATCCACTCTTTCGCTTTGGGAGTGAGGGTCGGGTCCAGCAGCTCTCCCTTTCCAGGGGTGCGTTCGTCGAACACGACGTCGCGGCTCCTCACGAGCTTGCCTGTTGCCTGGTCCCAAAGCCGATAGGCTTTGTGTGACGTGTCGTACCCAACCATGATGCACTTCTTGGAGCGTGCGTCGAGCTTGCCTCCACCTTCTCCCGACTGGATTTTCACCCATGCAGTTGACCCGAACACCTTCATATGTGATGCGTTGGGTTTCTCTCCCGACCATGCTTCCTGTGGGGTCTTCAGCTGCTTTTCTTTCTCCTTTCCACGCTTCCGCAAGGCGGTCACTGGTGTGAGGTTCAAGAGGTAGCAAGCCGTTGTTGCTGCTTCAGCCCAAAAGCAATGTGGGAGCTTGGCGTCGAAGAGCATGCTTCGCACCATGCTGAGTAGGGTCTGGTTCATCCTCTCGGCAACGCCGTTGCTTTGGGGGTTGTAAGGGGTGGTTTGCTCGTGGCGGATGCCATGATGCTTGAGCCAAGGCTTGCATGCCTCGTACTCACCCCCGTTGTCACTTCGGAGCGCCTTCACCNCATAGGCTGAGATGTTTGCCTCGGCGCCACTGCGTCGCATGGACTCGTTGCGGACGTGTTCGGCGACAGCCTCGTACGTCAGATCTGCCTCCTTCCAACCGCCAAATACGGTGATCAAGGACCCCCAGCTTTCCGGCAACGCCATTAGAAGGATCATGGCACGCATGTTGGAGTCGAGATTCCATTCCATTTGCTGGACCTCTTGCAGCACGTTGTCAAATGACTGCAAAAATGCGGGTATCGATTCTCCTTCGGTCACCCTCATCGACATCGACCGTTGGAAGATGAAGAGTCGGTTTGCTAGGGCATTCGATTGATGCACGCGTGCGAGTTTTGCGTAGGCCTCGGCAGCCAACGTGCATCCTGTGATGTGGGAGTGTTGAGTCTCGTTGATGGACNGAGTAGGGTCTGGTTCATCCTCTCGGCAACGCCGTTGCTTTGGGGGTTGTAAGGGGTGGTTTGCTCGTGGCGGATGCCATGATGCTTGAGCCAAGGCTTGCATGCCTCGTACTCACCCCCGTTGTCACTTCGGAGCGCCTTCACCTTCTTGGACGTTTGCCACTCCACCATGGCGACGAACTCGAGGAGCTTCTCCTTGACCTCTCCCTTTGTTTTGAGGAAGTAGATCTACAACTTGCGGCTGTGGTCGTCAATGAAGGTCAGGAAGTACTTGCTTCCTCCATTAGACGGTGTGCGGAAGGGTCCACACACGTCACTGTGTATCAGTTCCAAAGCGTGCTCCGCTTGTTGACCTCCTCTCCCAAACGGCTTCTTCTTTGCCTTCGCTTGGAGGCATGGTTCACACAATGCACATCCTTCGCCATGCTTCATAGTGCACCCTTCCATTCTGCGGACTACCTCTTGCTCTTGCATCTTTTGCAGCGTGCTGTTGGCCACGTGGCCAAATCGCCGGTGCCACAGCTCAGCATCTGTGTCCTTGGTTGATGTGGCGGCCGCAGCGGTCGCCAGTGNCATTTGCTGGACCTCTTGCAGCACGTTGTCAAATGACTGCAAAAATGCGGGTATCGATTCTCCTTCGGTCACCCTCATCGACATCGACCGTTGGAAGATGAAGAGTCGGTTTGCTAGGGCATTCGATTGATGCACGCGTGCGAGTTTTGCGTAGGCCTCGGCAGCCAACGTGCATCCTGTGATGTGGGAGTGTTGAGTCTCGTTGATGGACATCACAAGAGTGGCGAGAGCCATGTTGTTCTTCATCGTCTATGCTGCAAGGTCAGCTGCATGCGTCGTCACGGTCGCATCGACTGGTGCTATCTCGGTCCCTTTAAGGATGTCGAGGTAGCCACGCACGTTCATGACAATCTCAAACTGCCATTTCCACAAGGGAAAACCTGTCCTCGTGAATTTGGACATACCCGCCTCAAGGCGGGCTGGAGTCGGATCCGCCATTTCTTGCGGTTGCTCGTCTTTTCTGCTTCGCTGCTACTCTGCTTCGTTGAGGCCGATGAGGCTGTTGAGGCTGCTGACTGCGACCATTGTAAAAGGTGCAGTTGGTTCCGTTGCATACCCTTCCCGCCGATGATTGCCTAAGGCAATGGTGCCATCGTGAGAGAACGGACTCGGGGTCGTACCACCTTCTAAAAAGGGGTAGAGCTTAATCCCGTTGGGGCTCGAGGGTCTTGTCCAACATGGACAGAGCGATTCCTCGTCCCCTAGTCCGCCACGTGCGCGCACCCTACCTGAAGAAGCCGNCTACCTCTTGCTCTTGCATCTTTTGCAGCGTGCTGTTGGCCACGTGGCCAAATCGCCGGTGCCACAGCTCAGCATCTGTGTCCTTGGTTGATGTGGCGGCCGCAGCGGTCGCCAGTGGTGCATCCTTCGGCTCCGGTGCCACTGTCTTGGTGGCACATGTGAGTCCCTCATCCAACGCCTTGGTGACTTTGGTTTGAAGCATGTAGAGGCCGTCGACTCTTGGAACTTGAAGCATGAGGTCGTCTTTGGTGTTCAAAATCTGGATGTCCTCGTTTTTTAGGGCCACCGCTTCCTTGTTGGTGAACACCACTGTCATGTTGTCGGTGATTTGTGAGACGGAAAGTAAGTTGGCTGCGAAGGAGGGCATGTACACCACCTTTTGAAGGTTGACTACCTTCTCCGTACCATTCACGTTGAACGTGATCACCTTGTCCCCTTCGCCCATGGCTTGGACGACGCCACCGTTTGCA
Source organism: Penium margaritaceum (assembly GCA_023375785.1). Classification (NCBI taxonomy): domain Eukaryota; kingdom Viridiplantae; phylum Streptophyta; class Zygnematophyceae; order Desmidiales; family Peniaceae; genus Penium; species Penium margaritaceum. The sequence continues at coordinate 13,027 of SZWC01005053.1, read as the reverse complement.
CACTTGATGCGCATGACAGATTCGGCCATGGAGACAAATCCACCCTTCTCTTCTGATGACTGGTGGTTGGTGCCCGAGTCAAGGGCGAATGCCCCGGGCCTAAGGATCGCTGCGTCCTTCATGGGCAGCCCCTTAGCCATCATGTTGGTGAGCTCCTTCTTCTCCTTTCCACCTTTGTTCCCGCCTTCTTTCTTGGGACTACGGCAGTCCCTAGCCCAATGCCCAGCCTTGCCACAGTTGTGACAGTTGCCGGGCTTCTTGGAACTCTTCCCGCCACCATTGCCTTTCCCTCCACCGCCACCGCTTCCGCTGTTGCCTTGACTGGAGCGAGAGCTTGCACTTTGTCCACCGAAGCGAGAGGCATAGGCTGAGATGTTTGCCTCGGCGCCACTGCGTCGCATGGACTCGTTGCGGACGTGTTCGGCGACAGCCTCGTACGTCAGATCTGCCTCCTTCCAACCGCCAAATACGGTGATCAAGGACCCCCAGCTTTCCGGCAGCGCCATTAGAAGGATCATGGCACGCATGTTGGAGTCGAGATTCCATTCCATTTGCTGGACCTCTTGCAGCACGTTGTCGAACGACTGCAAAAATGCGGGTATCGATTCTCCTTCGCTCACCCTCATCGACATCAACCGTTGGAAGATGAAGAGTCGGTTTGCTAGGGCATTCGATTGATGCACGCGTGCGAGTTTTGCGTAGGCCTCGGCAGCCAACGTGCATCCTGTGATGTGGGAGTGTTGAGTCTCGTTGATGGACGTCACAAGAATGGCGAGAGCCATGTTGTTCTTCATCGTCCATGCTGCAAGGTCAGCCGCATGCGTCGTCACGGTCGCATCGGCTGGTGCTATCTCGGTCCCTTTTAGGATGTCAAGGTAGCCACGCACGTTCATGACAATCTCAAACTGCCATTTCCACAAGGGAAAACCTGTCCCCGTGAATTTGGACATACCCGCCTCAAGGCGGGCTGGAGTCGGATCCGCCATTTCTTGCGGTTGCTCGTCTTCTCTGCTTCGCTGCTACTCTGCTTCGTTGAGGCCGATGAGGCTGATGAGGCTGCTGACTGCGACCGTTGTCAAAGGTGCAGTTGATTCCGTTGCATACCCCTCCCGCCGATGATCGCCTAAGGCGATGGTGCCGTCGTGAG
>SZWC01005052.1:150262-162020 GCA_023375785.1 Penium margaritaceum | reverse complement strand
ATAGGGTACCTGCGCCCGTGCCTATGGTACCTGCGCCTATGCCTATAGTACCTGTGCCTGTGCCTAGGGTACCTGCGCCTGTGCCTAGGGTACGTGCGCCTGTCTCTAGGGTACCTGCGCCTGTGCCTGGGGTGCCTGCGGTTGTGCATAGGGTACTTGCGCGTGTGCCTAGGGTACCTGCGCCTGTTCTTAGGGTACCTGTGCCTGTGCCTATGGTACTTGCGCCTGTGGTTAGGGTACCTGCACCTGTGCCTAGGGTACCTGCGCCGGTGCCTATGGTACCTGCGCCTGTGCCTAGGGTACTTGCGCCTTTCCCTAGGGTACCTGCGCCTGTGCCTAGGGTACCTGCGCATGTGTTTAGGGTACATGCGCCTGTACATAGGGTACCTGCGCCTATGCCTAGGGTACTTGTGCCTGTGCCTAGGGTACATGCGCATGTGCCTAGGGTACCTGCGCCTGTGCCTATGGTACCTACGCCTGTGCCTATGGTACGTGCGCTTGTGCCCAGGGTACCTGCGCCTGTGCGTAGGGTACCTGTGCCTGTGCTCATGGTATTTGCGCTTGTGCTTAGTGTACCTGCACCTTTGCTTCGAGCACATGCGCCTGTCCCTAGGGTACCTGCTCCTGTGCCTGGCGTGCTGTCGATTGTGCATAGGGTACTTGCGTCTGTGGCTAGGGAACCTACGCCTGTGCCTAGGGTACCTGCGCTTGTGCTTAAAGGACTTGCGACTGTGCCTAGGGCTCCTGCGCCTATGCTTATGGTACCTGCGCCTGTGCCTATGATACCTGCGCTTGTCCCTGTGGAACCTTCGCCTGTGCCTGAGGTGCCTGCGTCTGTGCCTAAGGTACCTCTGCATGTGCCTAGGGTACCTCTGCCTGTGCCTAGGGTACCTGCGCCTGTGCCTAGAGTACTTATACCTGTGCATAGGGTACCTGCGCCTGTACTCAGGGTACCTGCGCCTGTCTCTAGGGTACATGCACCTGTGCCTGGGGTGCCTCGCCTGTGCCTAGGGTACCTGCGCCTGTGCCCAGGTTACCTGCGCCTGTGTCTAGGGTACCTGCTCCTGTGCCTAGGGTACCTGTGCCTGTGCCTAGGGTACCTGCACCTCTGCCTATGTTACCTTCACATGTGCCTAAGGTATCTACGCCTGTCCTTAGGTTACCTGCGCTTGTGCCTAAGGTACCTGCGCCTGTGCCTAGGGTACCTACGCCTGTCCCTAAGGTACCTACGTTTGTGTCTATGTTACGTGTGCATGTGCCTAGGGTACGTGCGCCTTCGCTTAGGGTACCTGCGCCTATGCCTATGGTATCTGCGCCTATGCCTAGGGTACCTGCGCGTGTGCCTAGGGTACCTGCGCTTGTACATAGGGTACCTGCGCCTGTGCCTAGGATACATGTGCCTGTGCTTAGGTTACCTACGCTTGTCCCTAGGGTACATGCACCTGTGCCTAGGGTACATACGCCTGTACTTAGGGTGCATGCGCCTGTGCCTAGGGTACCTTCGCTTGTGCCTAGGGTACCTGCGCCTGTCCCTAGGGTACCTACGGCTGTGTCTAGGGTACCTGTGCATGTACCTAGAGTACGTGCGCCTTTGCTTAGGGTACCTGCGCCTATGCCTATGGTACTTGCTCCTATGCCTATGGTACCTGCGCCTATGCCTAGGCTACCTGCGCCTGTGCCTAGGGTACCTGCGCCTGTGCCTAGGGTACCTGCTCCTGTGCCTACGGTACCTGTGCCTGTGCTTAGGTTACCTGCGCCTGTCCCTAGGGTACATGCGCCTGTGGCTAGGGTACCTGCGCCTGTGCCTATGGTACCTGCGCCTGTCCCTAGGGTACCTGCGCCTCTGCCTAGGGTACCTACGCCTGTACCTAGGATACCTGCACCTGTGCCTAGAGTACCTGCGCCTGTGCCTATGGTACCTGCGCCTGTGCGTAGGATACCTGCGCCTGTCCTTAGGGTACTTGCGCCTGTACCTAGGGTACATGCGCTTGTGCCTAGGGTACCTGTGCCTGTGCATAGGGTACTTACGCCTGTCCCTGGGGTACGTGCGCCTGTGCCTAGGGTACCTGCACTTGTGCCTATGGTACTTGCGCTTGTGCCTATGATACCTACGCGTGTACTTAGGGTACCTTTGCGTGTCACTAGGGTACCTGCGCCTGTGCCTAGGGTACCTGCGCCTGTGCTTAGGGTACGTGTGCCTGTGCCTTGGGTACCTGCGCTTGTGCCTATAATACCTATGCTTGTGCCTATGGTACCTTTGCCTGTTCCTAAGGTACATGTGCCTGTGCCTAGGGTACCTCCGCCTGTGACTAAGGTACCTGCGCCTGTGCCTAAAGTACCTGCGCATGTCCCTAGGGTACCTGCGCCTGTGCCTACGGTACCTGCGCCTGTGCACGAGTTACCTCTGCCTGTGCCTCGGGTACCTGCGCCTGTGCCTAGGGTACCTAGGCCTGTGCCTAGGGTACCTGCATCTGTGCCTAGGGTACCTGTGCATGTGCCTAGGGTACCTGCGCCTGTGCCTTGGGTACTTGCGCCTGTGCTTAAGGTACCTGCGCCTGTGCCTAGGGTACCTGCGCCACTCCCTAGGGTACCTACACCTGTGCCTAGGGTACCTGTGCCTGTCCCTATGGTACTTGCGCCTATGCCTATGGTACCTGCCATTGTGCTTAGGGTACATGCGCCTGTGCCTAGCGTACCTACGCCTGTGTCTAGGGTACCTGTGCCTGTGCCTATGGTACATGCGCCTATGCCTAGGGTACCTGCGCCCGTCCCTTTGGTACCTGCGCCTGTGCATAGGGTACCTGTGCCTGTGCTTAGGGTACGTGCGCCTTTGCTTAGGGTGCCTACACCTGTGCCTAGGGTACATGCGCCTGTGCCTAGGGTACTTGCGACTGTGCCTAGGGTACCTGCACTTGTGCCTATGGTACCTGCGCCTGTGCCTAGGGTACTTGCGCGTGTCTCTAGGGTACATGCGCCTGTGCTTAGGGTACCTGCGCCTGTGCGTAGGGTACTTGTGCCTGTGCCTAGAATACCTACGCCTGTGCCTATGGTACCTGTGCCTGTACCTAAGATACCTGCGCCTGTGCATATGGTACGTGCGCTTGTGCCTATGGTACCTGCGCCTGTGCCTATGGTACCTGCGCCTGTCCCAAGGGTAGCTACGCCTATGCCTAGGGTACCTGCGCTTGTGCCTAGGATACCTGCGCCTGCTCATAGGGTTCCTGCGCCTATGCCTAGGATACCTGCGCCTGTGCTTCGGGTACCTGACCTGTGCCTAGGGTACCTGCGCCTGTGCCTGGGGTACCTGCGCCTGTGCCTAGGGTACCTATGCCTATGCCTTGGGTACCTACGCCTGTGCCTAGGGTACCTGCGCCTGTGCTTAGGGTACCTGCGCCTGTGCCCAGGTTACCTGCGCCTCTACCTAGGGTACCTGCGCCTGTGCCTAGGGTACTCGGTCCTGTGTCTGGGATACCTGCACCTGTGCCTAGAGTACCTGTGCCTGTGCCTATGGTACCTGCGCCTATGCATTGGGTACCTGCGCCTGTGCTTAGGGTACCTGCGCCTGTGCCTAGAGTACCTGCGCCTGTGCCTAGGGTACCTACGCCTGTGCCTAGGGTACCAACGCCTGTGCCTCGGGTTCCTACGCCTGTGTCTAGGGTGCCTGCGCCTGTGCATAGGATACCTGCGCCTGTGCCTAGGGCACCTGCGCTTTTGCCTAAGGTACCTGCGCCAGGGCCTAGGGTACCTGCGCCTGTGCCTAGGGTACCTGCGCCTGTCCCTAGGGTACCTGCGCCTGTGCCTGGGTTGTCTCTGACCGTGCATAGGGTACGTGTACGTGTGCCTGGGGTACCTGTACCAATGCTTAGGGTACCTGCGCCTGTGCCTAGGGTACCCGCGCCTGTGCTTAGGGTACCTGCGCCTGTGCCTAGGGTACCTGCGCTTGTGCTTAGGGTACCTGCGCCTGTGCCTAGGGTAGCTGTGCCTGTGCCTATGGTACATGCGCATGTGCCTAGGGTACCTGCGCTTGTGCCTATGGAACCTACGCCTCTGCCTATGGTACGTGCGCTTGTGCCCAGTGTACCTGCGCTTGTGGCTAGGGTACCTGCACCTGTGCCTAGGGCACATGCGCCTGTGCTTAGGGAACCTGCGCCTGTGCCTAGGACACTTGCACCTGTGCTTATGGCACCTGCGCCTTTGCTTAGGGTACCTGCGCCTGTCCCTATGGTACCTTCGCATGTGCCCGGGGTGCTTGTGTCTGTGCATAGGGTACTTGCGCCTGTGCCAAGGGAACCTGAGCGTGTGCCTAGGGTACTTGCGCCTGTGCTTAGGGTACCTGCGAATGCGCCTAGGATGCCTGCGCTTGTGCCTAGGGTACTTGCGCTTGTGCCTAGGGTACTTGCGTATGTGCCTAGGGTACCTGCGTTTGTGCCTACGGTACCTGCACCTATGCCTAGGGTACCTGCGCCCGTACTCAGGGTACCTATGCCTATCCCTAGGGTACTTGCGCCTGTACCTAGGGTACCTCGCCTGTGCCTATGATACCTGTCTGTGCCCAAGTTACCTGCGCCAGTGCATAGGGTACCTGCACCTGTGCCTAATGTACCTGTGCGTGTGCCTAGGGTACCAGCTCTTGTGCCTAGGATACCTGCGCCTCTCCCTAGGGTATCTGCACCTATCCCTATGGTACCTGTGCCTGTGCCTAAGGTACGTGCGCCTTTGCTTATGGTACCTGCGCCTGTGCCTATGGTACTTGCGCCTATGCATATGGTACCTGCGCTTGTGCCTAGGGTACCTGCGCCTGTGCCTAGGGTACATGCGCCTGTACCTAGGGTACCTGCGACTGTGCCTATAATACCTGCGCTTGTGCCTATGGTACCTGTGCCTGTTCCTAGGATACATGCGCCTGTGCCTAGGGTACCTGCGCGTGTGCCTAGAGTACCTGCGCCTGTTCATATGGTACCTGCGCCTGTCCCTACGGTACCTATGCCTCTGCCTAGGGTACCTGCGCCTTTGCCTAAGGTACCTGCGCCTGTGCTTAGGGTACCTGCGCTTGTGCCTAGGGTACCTGCACCTGTGCCTAGGGAACCTACGCATGTACCCAGGGTACCTGCACCTGTGCCTAGGGTACCTGCGCCTGTGCCTAGGGTACCTGCGCCCGTGCCTAGGATAGCTGCGCCTGTGCCTAAGGTGCCCGCGCCTGTGCATAGGGTACTTGCGCTTGTCCCTAGGGTACCTGCGCCTGTGCCTAGGGTACCTTTGCCTGTCCCTAGGGTACATGCGCCTGTGCATGGGGTGCCTCCGACCGTGCATAGGGTACGTGCACGTGTGCCTGGGGTACCTGCACCAGTGCTTAGGGTACCCGCCCCAGTGCCTAGTGTACCTGCGCCTGTGCTTAGGGTACGTGCACCTGTGCCTATGGTACCTGCGCCGGTGCCTATGGTTCCTACGCCTGTGCATAGGGTACCTGGGCCTGTCCATAGGGTACCTGCACCTGTGCCTAGGGTACCTGCGCCTATGCCTAGGGTACCTGCGCCTGTGCCTAGGGTAGCTGCGCATGTGCCTAAGGTGCCCGCGCCTGTGCATAAGGTACATGCGCCTGTCCCTAGGGTACCTACGCCTGTGCCTACGGTACATGCGCCTGAACCTAGGGTACCTGCGCCTGTGCCTAGGGTACCTTCGCCTGTGCTTAGGGTACCTGCGCCTGTCCGTAGGGTACCTGCGCCCGTTCCCAGGGTACCTGCACCTGTGCTTAGGGCACCTGTGCCTGTGCCTAGGGTACCTGCGCCTATGCCTATAATACCTGCGCTTGTGCCTATGGTACCTGTGCCTGTTCCTAGGGTACATGCGCCTGTGCCTAGGGTCCCTGTGCCTATGACTAGGGTACCTGCGCCTGTGTCTAGGGTACCTGCGCTTGTCCCTAGGGTTCCTGCGCCTGTCCCTAGGGTACCTACACCTGTGCCTAGGGTACCTACGCCTGTGCTTAGGGTACCTACGCCTCTGCCTAGGGTACGTTCGCCTATGCCTATGGTACCTGCACCTGTACCTAGGGTACCTGCGCCTGTGCCTAGGGTACCTATGCGTATACCTAGGGTACCTGCGCATGTGCCTATGATACCTGCGCTTGTGCCCAGGGTACCTATTCCTGTGCCTAGGGTACCTGCGCCTGTGCCTATGGTACCTGCGCCTGTGCCTAGGTTACCTACGCCTGTCCCTAGGGTACCTGCGCCTGTGTCTAGGGAACCTGCGCATGTGCCTTGGGTACCTGCGCCTATGCTTAGGGTACCTGTGCCTATCCCTATGGTACTTGTGCATCTGCCTAGGGTACCTGCGCCTGTGCCTAGGGTACATGCGCCTGTGCCTAGGTTACCCGACCTGTGCCTAGTGTACCTGTGCCTGTGCCTAGGATACCTGCGCCCGTGCCCAGGTTACCTGCGCCTGTCCTAGGGTACTTGTGCTTGTCCCTACGGTACTTGCGCCTGTGCCTAGGGTACATGCGCCTGTGCCTATGTTACCTGCACATGTGCCTAGGGTACCTGCGCCTGTCCCTAGGGTACCTGCGCCTATGCCTAGGGTACATGCCCCCGTGCCTATGGTATATGCGCCTGTCCCTAGGGTACCTTCGCCGGTGCCTAGGGTACCCGCGCCTATACCTAGGGTACGTGCGCCTTTGGTTTGGGTACTTGCGCCTATGCCTAGGGTACCTGCACATGTGCCTAGGGTACCTGCGACTGTACTTAGGGTACGTGCGCCTATCCCTAGGGTACCTACGCCTGTGCCTAAGGTACCTACACCTGTGCCTAGGGTACCTGCGCCTGTGCGTAGGGTACATGCGCCTGTGCCTAGGGTACCTACGCTTGTGCCTAGAGTAACTGCGCCCTAGCCTATGGTACATGCGCCTGTGCCTAGGGTACCTGCGCTCGTGCCAAGGGTACCTGCGCCTGTGCCTAGGGTACCTACGCTTGTGCCTGGGGTACCTTCGCCTGTGCCTAGGGTACCTGCGCCTGTGCCTAGGGTACCTGCGCCTGTGCCTAGGGTACCTGCGCTCGTGCCTAGGGTACCTGCGCCTGTGCCTAGGGTACCTGCGCCCGTGCCTATGGTACATGCGCCTGTCCCTAGGGTACCTGCGCCTGTGTCTAGGGAACCTGCTCATGTGCCTTGGGTACCTGCGCCTATGCTTAGGGTACCTGTGCCTATCCCTATGGTACTTGTGCATCTGCCTAGGGTACCTGCGCCTGTGCCTAGGGTACCTGCGCCCGTGCCTATGGTACATGCGCCTGTCCCTAGGGTACCTGCGCCTATGCCTAGGGTACCTGCGCTTGTGCTTAGGATGCCTGCGCTTGTGCCGAGGGTACGTACGCCTGTGCCTAGGGTACCTGCATCTTTTCCGAGGGTACGTGCGCCTCTGCCGAGGGTACCTGCGCCTGTGCCTAGAGTACCTGTGCCTATGCCTTTGGTACCTGCGACTGTGCCTAGGGTACCTACGCCTGTGCCTAGGGTACCTGCGCCTGTACCCAGCTTACCTGTGCCTGTGCCTAGGGTACCTGCCCCTGTCCCCAGGGTACCTGCGCCTGTGCCTATGGTACCTGGGCCTGTGCCTATGATACCTGTGCTTGTGCCTAGGGTACTTGCGCCTGTGCATTGGGTACCTGCGCCTGTGCCTAAGGTACTTGCGCCTGTGCATAGGGTACATGCGCTTGTGCCTAGGGTACATGTGCCTGTGCCTAGGGTACCTGCGCCTGTGCCTAGGGTACCTGCGCCTGTGCCTGGGGTACGTGCGCCCGTGCCCACGTTACCTGCGCATATGCCCGGGGTACCTGTGCCTATTTATAGGGTACCTGCGCCTGTGCCTATGGTACCTGCACCTGTGCGTAGGGTACCTGCAATTGTATATAAGGTACATGCGCCTGTGCCTAGGGTACCTGTGCCTGTGCCTTGGGTACCTATGCCTGTGCTTAGGGTGCCTGCGCCTGTGCTTAGGGTACCTATACCTATGCGTAGGGTACCTACGTCTGTGCTTAGGGTACCTGCGCCCGTGCTAATGGTTCCTGCGCCTGTCCCTAGGGTAACTGCGCCTGTGCCTCGGATGCATGCGACTGTGCATAGGGTAACTGCGACTGTGCCTAGGGTACCTGCGCATGTGCCTAGAGTACCTGCGCCTATCCCTATGATATCTGCGCCTGTGCCTATGGTGTCTACGACTGGGCATAGGGTACCTGCACCTATGCCTAGGGTACCTGCACCTGTGCCTATGTTACCTGCGCCTGTGCTTAGGGTACCTGCGCCTGTGCCTAGAGTAATTGCGCCTATGCCTAGGGTACATGCGCCTGTGCCTATGGTACCCGCGCCTGTGCCTAGGGTACATGCACCTGTGCCTAGGGTACCTGCTCCTCTGTCTAGGGTACCTGCGCTTGTACCTAGGGTACCTGCGCCTATGTGTATGGTACCTGCGCCTGTCCCTAAGGTACCTGCGCATGTGCCTAGTGTCAATGCGCCGGATAGCAACGGTCTAGAAAACGGGTCTCGACATGGGAGGCCGCTAACCGCTCTTGGTATTGCAACCAATATAACATATCACCCTCGAACGAGGGATCCACACTTTAGGTTCGTTTGGTTTGCAGCCTCACAAAGTCCTCATGTCGGTCTTTAGTGTCTACCTTTGGTTGGACACTCTGCGAGGAGTCTCAAAGGCAAGAACTGTAAATGGATGCATGCAAGGTACAGGCATTTATACTTGCAGAGCTTTGCCAAAGCTTCTTCTTGTAGTGGCTCTACTGGAGCCAACCTCAACCTACAGTCCTACTTGGCGCGTCCTTAGACCGCCAAGTGTCATCCTCAAGCTAGGCTCTAGTAAGCTTCCTAGAAGCCTCCTGTCCTAGTTTTGGCCACAAGGAAAATTGTGGCCTTCGCGGGGTTTGAACCTACGATCTCTCGTTTGAGACTCCGGTGCATATTCAAACATGCCAAAAAGGTATGGTTCCTATGATGAGAAACAGGGGACATACCCATTATGGGCAGTGCATTCCTGGCCCATCTCATAACAGACAAAGGGGACATACTCCATAGAGCAATGCATGCCTTGTCTGTATGTGTAGCTAGCCAGTAAGGCACTGGACAAGGTGCATACTATTTCAACAAATATCTCCCTTGCACCTCTGTCCATCTGTCGCTTACTAGGCTCCATCAATGCCTCGGGGCTCACCCTTCCTCTGCCGCACTCCTCGTGCCGAATCCACGAATGCCTGCATAGTGCAAGTCGCTCACCAGCGGCTTGGTCATTCAGTCAGCAAGCATGCTCTTCGTTCTGCAGTGCTGCAAGTCCACCACATTATTCATGACCAGATCACGTGAGTAGTGGTAACGTATGTCGATGTGCTTTGTTCACCGGGAGATGATCTCGTCTTCAGACATCGAGATGGCGCTCATGTTGTCCACGTGTACGACCGTGGCATCATTCTGTGGCACTATCATTTTGCCAAGCAGGCTGCGCAACCATTGAGTCTCCTTGCACACCTCAGACAGAGCAACGTACTGTACCTCAGCCGTGGACACGGAAACATAATACTGCTTCCTGCTAGCCCATGAGATGGCAGCGCCATTCAAGATGAACACGTAGCCAGAGGTGGATTTCCTGTCGTCGACATTTCCTCTCCAGTCAACGTCAGTGTAGCACTTTAGGCGAACAATTTCTGTTCCTTCTTGGCCTCCAAGGACGAGGCCCATGTGACGTGTCTTCTGAAAGTAGCGCAAGATGCGCTTGACTGCTTGCCAACGTTGTGGCCCTGGGTTAGCCACAAATCTGCTCACTTGTCCCATAGCATAGCATACGTCCGGACGAGTCCCTACCATGGCGTACATGATGCTACCCACAGCGGACTGGTAGGGGATGTCTTACATCTCCCTTTGTTCTGCTTCGTTGCTCGGCGACATGGAGGCCTTCAGCTTTGTATCGGTTGTCATTGGGGTACTGACAGGTTTGCAGTCTTCCATGTGGTAGCGCTTCAGTACATCGCCGATGTATTTGGTTTGGTTGAGTTCGATGGTGCCTGCTACTCGGTTGCGGTGGATGGCAATCCCGATGTAGTACTCGAGAGGACCCATGTCCTTCATCTTTAACCTTTTGCTAAGGTCATACTTCAGCTCATCTAGCAGCTCGACCGAAGACGAGCAGATGATCAGATCATCCACGTACAGCGCAACCAGCATCAGCCCTCTCCCATCATCGCGCACGTACATGCTCGGGTCATTTTGGCAATGCGCAGAGGAGAGGCCGGTCATGAGACCGTCCATCTCTTTGTACCACATCCTCGAGGCTTCTTTCAGCCCGTAGAGCGCTTTCACCAACTTGCACACCTTGTCTTCAGGAGCTTAGACTCCTTCGGTCACCTCCATCAGCGCCTCCTTATCAAGCTTCCCATCAAGGAAAGCTGTCCTCACGTCCATCTGGTGTATCTCCAGGTTCTTTGCGGCTGCAATGCCAAGGATAGAGCAGATAGAGACAAAGGTCACGACGGGCGCGAACGTCTCATCGTACTCGGAGCCCGGGCGTTGAGAGAACCCCTTAACCACTACCCTTGTCTTGAACTTGTCGATGCTGCCGTCTTGCTTCTTCTTCACTCGGAAGACCCACTTGGATCCCACCACGTGGGCCTTGTCGGGTCTATCCACTAGCACCCACGTGCCGTTCTCGACAATGGACGCAAGCTCGGTGTCCACTGCCTCCTTCCACTTGGCCGCATCTGGACCATTCATCGCCTCCGCCACTGTGGATGGCTCTCCCTGAGCCATGCACGACCAGCTAAGGCCGGTTAAATCATCCTCATACCGCAAAGGTGCTTTCTTTGGTCGCAAACTGCGCCGGGGTAGTCGTGCGGCTTCTTGCTTTGGTGCTGGTGCTTCCACAGGTGGTGGTTTGTTGTCGTCGTCGTCGTCATCGTCAGAAGAGTCGTCAGACTCCAAGACAGACTCGGAAGCCCTGGACGCCTCGGTATCCGCGTCCATGTCAGATGCTGCATCATCATCCGCAGCATCTCTCCCATTCCTACCACCTCTTGGCAAAGCGAGCTAGTTGTTGGGCGCTTGGTCTCCATGATCAAGCAACACTATCCACTATCCCGCTTTGGGAGCGAGGATCGGGTCCAGCAGCTCTCCCCTTCCAATGGGTGCGTTCGTCAAACATGACGTCGCGGATCATCACGAGCTTGCCTGCTGCCTGGTCCCAAAGCCGATAGGCTTTGTGTGACGTGTGGTACCCAACCATGATGCACTTCCTTGAACGTGCGTCAAGCTTGTCTCCACCTTCTCCCGACTGGATCTTCACCCATGCAGTTGACCCAAACACCGTCACATGGGATGCGTTGGGTTTCTTTCCCGACCATGCTTCCCGTGGGGTCTTCAGCTCCTTGTCTTGCTCCTTTCCACGCTTCTGCAAGGCGGTCGCTGGTGTGAGGTTCAAGAGGTAGCAGGCCGTTGTTGCTGCTTCAGCCCAAAAGCAAGGTGGGCGCTTGGCGTCAAAGAGCATGCTTCGCACCATGCCAAGCAGGGTCTGGTTCATCGTCTCGGCCATGCCGTTGCTTTGGGGATTGTACGGGGTGGTCTGCTCATTGCGGATGCCATGATGCTTGAGCCAAGGCTTGCATGCCTCGTACTCACCCCCGTTGTCACTTCGAAGCGTCTTCACCTTCTTGGACGTTTGCCGCTCCACCATGGCGACGAACTCGAGGAGCTTCTCCTTGACTTATCACTTTGTTCTGAGGAAGTA
>SZWC01005052.1:76868-143542 GCA_023375785.1 Penium margaritaceum | reverse complement strand
GCCTGTGCCTAGGGTACCTGCGCCTGTGCCTAGGGTACCTGCGCCTGTGCCTAGGGTACCTGCGCCTGTGCCCATGTTACCTGCGCCTGTGCCTAGGATACCTGCGCTTGTGCCTAGGGTACTTTCGCCCGTGCCTAGGGTACCTGCGCCTGTGCCTAGGGTACCTGCGCCTGTGCTTATGGTACCTGCGCCTGTGCCTAGTGTACTTGCGCTTGTGCTTTGGGTACCTTCGCCTGTACCTAGGGTACATGCGCCTGTGCCAAGCGTACCTGCGCCTGTGCCTAGGGTACCTGAGCCTGTACCTAGGGTACTTGCGCCTGTGCCTATGGTACCTGTACTTGTGCCTAGGGTACCTGTGCCAGTGCCTTGGGTGCCTGCGCTTGTGCCTAGGGTACCTGCGCCTGTGCCTAGAGTACCAGCACCTGTGCCTAGGGTACCTGCACCTGTGCCTAGGGTATCTGCGCCTGTTCCTAGGGTACCTACGACTGTGCCCAGGTTACCTGCGCCTGTGCTTGGGGTACCTGTACCTGTCCCTAGGGTACCTGCGCCTGTGCCTAGGGTACTTGCGCCTGTGCCTATGGTACCTGCGCATGTGCTTAGGGTACTTCCACCTGTGCCTAGGGTACCTATGCCTGTGCTTAGGGTACTTGCGCCTGTGCCTGGAGTAGCTGTGCCTGTGCCTGGGGTAGCTGCGCCTGTGCCTAGGGTAACCGCGCCTGTGCCTAGAGTACCTGCGCTTGTGCTTATGGTGCCTGCGCTTGTGCCTAGGGTACCTGCGCCTGTGCCTAGGGTACCTGCGCTTGTGCATAGGGTACCTGCGCCAGTGCGTAGGGTACCTGCGCCAGTGCCTAGGGTACCTGTGCCTGTGCCAAGGGTACCTGCGATTGTGCCTACAGAACCTGCGCCTGTGCTTAGGGTACCTGCACCTGCACCCAGGTTACCTGCGCCTGTGCCTTGGGTACTTGCGCCTATGCCTAGGGTACCTGCGCCTGTGCCCAGGTTATCTGCTCCTATGTCTAGGGTACTTGCGCCTATCCCTAGGGTACCTGCGCCTGTGCCTAGGGTACCTGCGCCTGTGCTTAGGGTACCTGTGCCTGTGCCTAGGATACCTTTGCCTGTGTCCAGGTTATCTACGCCTTTGCCTCAGGTACCTGCACCTGTGCCTAGGAAACCTACGCGTGTGCCCAGGTTACGTGCGCCTGTGCCTAGGGTACCTGCGCTTGTACCTAGGGTACTTGCACCTGTGCCTAGGGTACCTGTGCCTGTGCCTATAGTACATGGGCCTGTGCCTAGGGTTCTTGCGCCTGTGCCTATGGTACCTGTACCTGTGCCTAGGGTACCTGCGCCTGTGTCCAGGTTATCTACGCCTATGCCTTAGGTACCTACGCAAGTGCCTAGGGTGCCTGCGCTTGTCCCTAGGGTACCTGCGCCTATGCCTAGAGTACCAGCACCTATGCCTAGGGTAGGTGCGCCTGTGCCTAGGGTACATGCGCCAATGCCTAGGTTAACTGCGCCCGTGCCCAGGATACCTGTGCCTGTGCCTGGGGTACCTGTACCTGTCCCTAGGGTACCTGCGCGTGTGCCTAGAGTACTTGCGCCTGTGCCTATGGTTCCTGCGCCTGTGCTTGGGGTACCTCCACCTGTGCCTAGGGTACCTATGCCTGTGCTCAGGGTACTTGCGCATGTGCCTGGAGTACCTTCGCCTGTGCCTGGGGTAGTAGCGCCTGTGCCCAGGGTGCCCGAGCCTGTGCCTAGAGTACCTGCGCTTGTTCTTAGGGTGCCTGTGCTTGTGCCTAGGGTACCTGCACCTGTGCCTAGGGTACCTGCGCCTGTGCCTAGGGTACCTGCGCCAGTGCCTAGGGTACCTGCGCCAGTGCCTAGGGTACCTGTGCCTATGCCAAGGGTACCTGCGATTGTGCCTAGGGAACCTGCGCGTGTGCCTAGGGTACCTACGCCTGTACCCAGGTTACCTGGGCCTGTGCCTAGGGTACCTGCGCCTGTGCCTAGGGTACCTGCGCCTGTGCCCAGGTTACCTGCTCTTGTGTCTAGGGTACCTGCGCCAGTCCCTAGGGTACCTGCGCCTGTGCCTAGGGTACCTACGCCTGTGCCTAGGGTACCTATGCTTGTGCCTAGGGTATCTTTGCCTGCGTCCATGTTATCTACGCCTGTGCCTAGGGTACCTGCGCCTGTGCCTATGGTACCTACACGTGTGCCCAGGTTACCTACGCCTGTGCCTAGGGTACTTGCGCCTGTACCTAGGGTACCTGCACCTGTGCCTAGGGTACCTGTGCCTGTGCCTAGGGCACCTGCGCCTGTGCCTAGGGTACCTGCACCTGTGCCTAGGGTACATGCGCCTGTGCCTAGGATACATGCGCCTGTGGCTAGGGTACCTGCGCTTGTGCCGAGGTTACCTGCGCCTGTGCCTAGGGTACCTACGCCTGTGCCTAGGGTACCTGCACCTGTGCCTAGGGTACCTGTGCCTGTGCCTATGGTACCTGTGCATGTGCCCAGGTTACCTGCGCCTCTGCCTAGGGTACCTGCGCCAGTGCTTAGGGTACCTACGCCTATGCCTAGGGTACCTGCGCATGTGCCTAGGGTACCAGCGATTGTGCTTAGGGTACCTGTGCCTGTGCCTAGGGTACCTGCGCCTATGCTTAGGGTACCTGCGCCTGTGCCTAGGGTACCTGCGCCTGTGCCTGGGGTGCCTGCAACTGTGCATGGGGTACCTGCGCCTATGCTTACGGTACATGCACCTGTGCCTGCGTTACCTGCGCCTGTGCTAAGGGTACCTGCGCCTGTGCCTATGGTACCTGTACCTGTGCCTAGGGTACGTGCGCCTGTGCCTAGGGTACGTGCGCCTGTCCTTAGGGTACCTTTGCCTATGCTTGGGGTACTTGCGCTTGTGCCTAGGGTACCTGTGCTTGTTCCTAGGGTACTTGCGCTTGTGCCTAGGGTACCTGGGCCTATGCCTAGAGTACGTGCGCCCATGCCTAGGTGACCTGCGCCTGTGCTTTGTGGACATGCGCCTGTCCCTAAGGTACCTGCGCCTGTGCCAATGGTACCTACACCTGTGCATAGGGTACCTGCGCCTGTGCCCAGGTTACATAGGCCTGTACCTAGGGTACCTGCGCTTGTGCCTAGGGTACCTGCGCCTGTGCCTAGTGTATTTGAACCAGTACCCAGGTTACCTGCGCATGTGCCTAGGGTACCTGCGCCTGTCCCTAGGGTACCTGCGCCTGTGCCTAGGGTACCTGCGCATGTGCTTAGGGTGCCTGCGCTTGTGCCTAGGGTACCTGCGCCTATGCCTAGAGTACCAGCACCTGTGCCTAGGGTACGTGCTCCTGTGCCTAGGGTACTTGCGCCTGTACCTAGGGTACCTTCGCCTGTGCCCACATTACCTGCGCCTGTGCCTGAGGTACCTGTACCTGACCCTAGGGTACCTGCGCCTGTGCCTAGGGTACATGCCCCTGTGCCTAGGGTACCTGCGCCAGTGCCTAGGGTACCTGCGCCAGTGCCTAGGGTACCTGTGCCTGTGCCAAGGGTACCTACGATTGTGCCTAGGGAACATGTGCCTGTGCCTAGGGTACCTGCGCCTGTCCCTAGGGTACCTGCGCCTGTGCCTAGGGTACCTGGGCCTGTGCCTAGGGTACCTGCGCGTGTACCTAGGGTACCTACGCCTGTGCCCTAGGTACCTACGCGTGTGCCTAGGGTACCTCCGCCTGTGCCTGGGATACCTACGCCTATACCTAGGGTACGTGTGCCTGTCATAGGGTACCTGCGCCTGTGCCTAGTGTACCTGCGCTTGTGCCTAGGGAACCTGTGCCTGTCCCTAGGGTACCTACGCCAATGCCTGGAGTGCCTGCGACATTGCATAGGGTACCTGCGCCTATACCTAGGGTACCTTCGCCTATGCTTAGGGTATCTGCGCCTGTACCTATTGTACCTACCCTTGTGCTTAATGTACCTGCGCTTGTGCCTTGGGTACCTGCAAATATGCCTAGGGTACCTGCGCCTGTGCCTACGGTACCTACGCCTGTGCCTAGGGTACCTGCGCCTGTGCCTGGGGTTCCTGCGCCTGTGCCTGGGGTACCTGCGCTTGTGCTTACGATACCTGCACGTGTGCCTCGGGTACCTGCGCCTGTCCCTAAGGTACCTGTGCCTTTGCCTGTGGTGCCTGCGACTATGCATAGGGTACCTGCGCCTATGTTGTACCCTTTTTTGCCTTCGGTCGGATTCGGGTCTGAGAGCATGCGTGGATCAGCACCGCAGGCGTTTGCTCTTCCCGAGCTATCCCCGCGACTGGGTTATCCGGGTCCGCTCTATGCCAAACCGCCTAGCCCCTCGAAGGCGCACGATGGATCATTCACCAGACAAGCATTGACTGTGCTTTGCACTCCACTAGCCTAAGACAATCACCACTGAGCTATTTTAGCACTTCACTCACCCCAATTAATCCTTAACGGTCAATCATTCGCCGGATGGTGTGATCTCTACACAGATAACTCTTCATAAGTGCTCAAGGGAATGGTTCGACCAACAATCCACCAGATTATCAAGGCATTCACACTTGTGCTTCTCATCAGGCCCTGACGGTCAATCATTCACCGTACCATATGATGTCAAATCTGAAGAGACTTTGTCTAACTACACAATGGAGAGAACTTGGAGAATCATGGAATGTGCATTCAACTTAGCGAAGATACAACCAAGCAACCAGCCTCCTATCTAAGTGATTAGCTACCTAGACATCACCAAGCAATACACGCAAACCATAAGCCTCCCGTATCTCCGGGTCATCGGCGGGTGATGGTCCTGGCACAAACACCGTGCGGTGAATGGCGGCTCCGTTGCCCGCTCGTGGGACGACGCGGCGTAGCTCCAGTGGTCCACCAGCGCGACGACCTGCACGGGACAGCAAACGAGCCGGGTCCTCCTCTTGCAGGCGGGCAATTTCTTGGTGGTAGCGGCGATAGGCTCGGTACGCCTCGGCACGCTCTTCAGCCGCCTCCGCCGCACGCCGTCCGACGTCTCGCACGACTTTCTGCCAGCTCTCCACGCGGCGAGGTTTGTTGTCTCGGGGAAGCCTTTGCAGCCACAGTTGCCATAAATGCTCCACAGCTCCGCCTACAGGATGGTGCGCCCACTGCATCACTCCCAGGACCGTCCGGGCTCCAAGCCGATGTGGGATATTTCAGCAGCTGCAGATGGCGAAGAAAGTCACCAGGTAGTCTCGGGGGCCACGTCTTGAGCTTGGAGGCTGGTGCTCCCGGGGAACTCAGGACCAGACCATGATGGCTCCATGACGTGCTCCTCGGGCAGCGGCCTTCCCATTCGAGGCCGGCACACACACACACACAGCTATTCCCTTATGCCCTGAGTCTAGACTAACTTCCCTATTCTAACTTGTCGCGAGATGGGACGCGGGTCCCGCTCGACAGTCTGGTTCAACCGAGGGGCAGCAATCTCTCGGTTCAGCCGATGGTTGCAGGACCGGCTTCCTGCCCCAGCGTCGGACGAGTGTCCAGCAGTGCAACTTGCCTGTAGCGGGCGTGGTGCAGGAGCAGGAACGTCCGATATCGATATCTCACTCGGCTTCTTGTGATGGAGCGTCTGCAGTTGACGCTTGGCAGCAGCTCTTCTCATCAGCAGCCTCTTTTCTCTCACCCCCTTTCCTTTTTATCTTCTCCTTGCGGCGCCTCTTCCCGGATTTCTTCTCACTCTCTAGCCCCACCTCGTGGTCCGCACATCAAAACGCTGTTGGATAAGGCGCTCCGAGCACCACTCCTGTCCTTGAGGTTTGGACGCGACTCCGCTCCCATCAAGCCAGCCTCGGGCCGCCTTCCTTTCCTCTTGGCAAGTCTGGTTGGCTTACGCGGCCCGCCGCAATACCCTCCTTGCGCCCCGTCGTTCCCCGGTTTCGAACTGCCCTCCTGATGATTTCTTTTCCTGGCTCGAGCAGTCGTCGGATGATTCGTCGACCTCCCTTGTTCCACTCCCCCTCCGTGAACCCGGGTTCCGGCTCCCCTTTCTTTCATTGTCAGGTGGATGAACGAAAAATCATTAACACTGTTATACCCTACCCCCGCAAAACAAGCTGGACGTCCTCGTCCATCCATCCCTCCTCCCTGGTTTCGTTCATCCCATTCTCCCCCTTCCGCCGGATCATCCGCCGTGCCTCTACCGCTCCCGTCCCCTTCCCGATGCGGCTTCCCCTTCCCTTCTGTCCGGTGAGGAGTACTCCTCTGCCCATCTCGTCCTCGCCACTGCTTCCAACTCCCGGTGGAGCCCCTCTTATTGTATGCCTTCATTCCGCGCCTTGGGGCTCCTCCGTGGAGTTATCCTGCGCTCCCTTTCTCCGGACCCTCTTTCTCGCTGTTCCTACAGGCGCCGCGCCGCTTCCCTCTGCTCCGCCTGCACTCTCCTTCTGGCATCATCACTCTCCTCACATGGCATACAGAGTGGTCCATGGAGCCCTTTTTGCGTGTTGCTGTACCGACGAGCACACGCGAGGTGCACCCGCTGCCGGCAGGTAATATAGTACCACCTCCGGACCCGCACCGGGCCCCTGCAGGTGGCGCATGGCTCACTTCGTGACCTGGTACACCTGAGACATTGGTACAGCGAGATGCGGCCTCCATGGCGCAGCTTCCTCTCCCCCACCTTCTTGACGCATTCACTGTGTGAGAAGTACACACACTTCTCACACCACGGAGGCACTCCTCTCAGCTCTCTAAGACAGCTGGGGAAGTCTCCCTCCACCGTGCCAGTGTGTGGTCGCGTCCAGCAGCTGCTACAGTTGTTGCGTCCCTCCTCATTGGTTCTTATGCAGGCGGCATGTGCTGCCCTCTTGCAATAGTCACACCTCCCATGAGGGGCCTCCAGCATTCTCCTACGGCCGCAGCACACGATTCCCGTCACGGCGTTGTGTTCCTCCCGGAGCATGGTTCTTACCTCTGTTGGGATTCCTTGCCTAACCTTCTGGCAGGGTAAGCACAGCCACCCCTTTTCTGCGTCCACCATCCCGCATTCCCGGTGTGTGTGGCGCGTACAGTGCCCGCATTGCCTGGCAGGCAGGTGCACCCTTCTTTCACACCACGGACAACTACCCGTACGTGGCGTCTTCTCCTCTCTGAGTCCCTCTTCCACATCTATGCCTCTCCTCCTCTTTTCACCCACTCCAGGAGCCCCGGTCCATGCTCCATTTTGTCTTACCCCTGCTCCGTCATCCGTACTCGCTCCCTCTCGTCCCGTTCTTGCTTCGGTCTTGGACCCCCGCTGCCCCTCGCCTCTTCCTTGCCGCGTCGATGATTCCATGTGTGCGCCACGTGGGGTTCGTGTTGTTCCTTCCTCTGCCCCGGCTGCCGCCCTTTGTCCTCCCTGGTGCGCCTCACGCGCCCCTCCAGACGTTGGTCCCCTCAGCGGGAATTGCCGGGATTCTCTTTCTGCTCTCTGCTCCCTCTGCTGCCTTCTTGGGGTTATGGAGTGTCCCGACCAATGCGCCGGTGTACGATCGGCCGGAGCTCCTGGATCCCCCGTCGTCCTGGGGTGCCCCGGTGATCTGGCCCCTCCTCTGCTTTCTTCTCTACGTCCATGCAGGCGTCCCCTTGGTCCTCCTGGTCGATCTGGACGTCGGGCATGTTGATCATCGGCCGGAGCAAGAGGAGGATGGGGTGGTACACTTGGTCCCTGTGAGGCTGAGGGTCGTGGTGCTGCCAGTGGCGGTGGGTCCCTCAGTAGACACCACTAAGGAGTTATTGCCAATGCCTCGTTCACCATCTCCAGCACCTTTCTTCTTACCTCAGGAACATCTCTGCTCCTTAGCGCCCTCACGGCCAAAACCGCCTTCCGAGCCGCCGCTCCCTCTTGTCCAGGCAATGCTACCGCATTGCGATAAAGCTGTTCCACCGGGTGAGAGTCTGCATATGAGCGTGGCCCCTTCCGCTCCTCCGTGTTTTGGCCTTCCCCCCTCCGCTGCCTCTGATCCCGTGCCCTGGCCTCAAGGAGTGGCAGCCTCGCCACGCATTGCTCGCAGTGTTGCCCCACTCCTGGCAGCATTTGTCCACATGGCCGATGGAGGGGCTGATGGCATCCCTCACACCACTCGGTGGCGCCAAGATTGTCGCATTCTGCACAGCGTAGGCGCCACTCTACTTCCGCCGCTCGCCGGCCGTCTCTTCCCCGTTCTTCCTCCTCCTTTTGCATCCTCTCTTTCAGTTGCGGAGCACAGGCCAGGCAAACATGCACTGCTCTCTGCTGCAGTAGCTCCCCTTCCCCGCAGACATAGTGAAGGGCCACCGTGCAGTTGAAGCAGCGCTTCTTTTAAGTCCTCACTGGCCGCTTGCATTTCCCGCAGTCCTCCACTTCTTCCACTCCTGGTGCGCTTGGCCCAGCAGCTTGTCCGCTTTCCTTGCCGACCTCCCGCTCTTCTTCCACCAACCTCCGGATGCAACCTTTACAGTGCTGTCCCAGTCCTACGATCTCCGTTCCACACTTGGGATGGAGTGGTACTTTGCATTCATAGCACCAACTTGCCTCCATTTGATCATGTGGCTCCCCACAGACTTCGGACTTCTCAATCCATCGCTTCGGAGCCGGTTTGCTCTTCCTCTTGTCTTCTTTGTCTGCCTTTTGGTGCATAAGGGGTGCACACTTCTTGCATCCGATCACCTTCTGACGGATCCATACTTTTGGATCCAGGCAGGCTGCATGCACCGGATGTCTGCATACAAAGCAGCGGAGTAACGTGGTGGCATCCATTGGCTCTTCACAGTTGCCACACGGCTCCTTCTCGTCTTGTGGCATCCTGAATCTTTCAATTGTGGCTCCAGTGCCCGAGCGGGCCCTTTCCTCCTCCCTTTCTTTCTGTAGTTCCTCCTCCCTGTTGACTCCCATGTCTTCCCTCAATCGTGCTGCGCAGGCCTCGCACATCTTGATGTCGTATAGGATACCGAGGTCAAAATCGCAGCAAGCCAAATGGAGGCTGGTCATGCATCCTTCACACACCACCTCTCCCTTTCCTGCGACCGGGTGTTTGCACGTTGTACAGAGTTGCTGAGCAGTGTGTTCCTCCTCCTCTTCTTCGCCTTGGTCGTCTGCTTCAATGCTCACCTCAAGCTCTTCGTGCCGACTGCCCTCCCCTCCTTGCACTGGTGCTGATCCCACCGCTGCTTCCCGTCGAGATCTGGTCTGCCACATGTGCCTATCATCAGGGGGGGGGGGTTGGCCCCCATGTCGAAGGAGGGGCATGGAGCAAGCTGCATTGCTCTTGATGCAACGGTGGAAGCTCTCTTTCTTCCTCCCGCTTCTCCGTCTCCCTCCGTTGCCTCTTTTCTCCCCTACAACTCCCCCGGGGTCCTTTTCGCTTCTTCTCTCGTTGCTCTTTCAGCTGCTCCTCCGCCGTTGCTGCTGGTGGTGCCTGCGTTACCAGCAGTATCTCCTGGTCGTGCTGCTCTACTGCTGCTGCTGCCAATGGCGCTGGTGTCTCGAGCGCCGCGCCGGGAGCAGCTGCTGCAGAAGATAGCACCTTCTGATCCCGCTGCTCTGTAACTGCTGCTGGCATCCGCGCCTTGAGCGTCGCGTCGGGTGCAGCTGCTGCAGGAGACGGCACCTCCTGGTCCCGCTGCTCTGCTTCTGCTGCTGCCGGTGGCGTCAGGCCTCAAGCGCCATGCCAGGTGCAACTACTGCAAGAGGCAGCACCTCCTGGTCCCGCTGCTCTGCTGCTGTTGCTGCCGGCGTTCGCGCCTCGGGGGCTGCGCCAAGTGCAGCTGCTGCAGGAGGCAGCACCTCCTCGTCCCGCTGCTCTGCTGCTGCTGCTGCCGGCGTTCGCACCTCGGAGGCTGCGCCGGTGCAGCTGTTGCAGGAGGCAGCACCTCCTGGTCCCGCTGCTCTACTGCTACTGCTGGTGGTGTTTGCGCCTCGGAGGCCACGTAGGGTACAGCTGCCGCAGGAGGTAGCACCTCCTGGTCCCGCTAAACTGCTGCTGCTGCTGCTGCCGGCGTTTGTGCCTCGGGGGCCGCACCGAGTGCAGCTGCTGTAGGAGGCAGCACCTCCTGGTCCCGCTGCTCTGCTGCTGCTGCTGCCGGCGTTCGCGCCTTGGGGGCCGCGTAGGGTGTAGCTGCTGTAGGAGGCAGCACCTCCGGGTCCCGCTGCTCTTCTGCTGCTACTGTCGGCGTTCGCGCCTCGGGGGCCGCGCGGGGTGCAGCTGCTGCAGGAGGCAGCACCTCCTGGTCCCGCTGCTCTGCTGCTACTGCTGCCGGCGTTCGCGCCTTAGGGGCCGCGCCGGGTGCAGCTGCTGCAAGAGGCAGCACCTCCTGGTCCCGCTGCTCTGCTTCTGCTGCTGCCGGCATTCGCGCTTCGGGAGCCGCGCAGGGTGCAGCTGCTGCAGGAGGCAGCACCTCGTGGTCCCGCTGCTTTGCTGCTGCTGCTGCCGGCGTTGGCGCCTTGGGGGTCGTGCCGGGTGCAGCTGCTGCAGGAGGCAGCAGCTCCTGGTCGCGCTGCTCTGCTGCTGTTGCTGCCGGCGTTCGCGCCTTAGGGGCCGCGCCGGGTGCAGCTGTTGTAGGAGGCAGCACCTCCTTGTCCCGCTGCTCTGTTGCTGCTGTTGCCGGCGTTCGCGCTTTGGGGGCCGCGCAGGGTATAGCTGCTGCAGGAGGCAGTTCTTTCTGTTTTCGCAGGTGGGGTTTCTCGGGTTGCACCATTGATGCAGGTCGACCATCCGCCGTACGTGGCGTTTTCGTTTGGGGAGGTAACTGCTGCTGGGCCTCCGGTTTCGCTGCTTGTGCCAGTTCCTCTGAGGTCCTGGGGCGCCGAATAGGGAGTTTTCCCTTTTCTACCCGACGGTGCTTCTTTGTGCCACTCTCCATTTCTGTCGCAGCACGTTTTCCCTTTTCCTCGTCTTCCACTTGCTGATGTGCCTCCTGTTGTAGCCTACTGGGTCCAGCTTTCCACCCGTGTGCCTCCACGTGTGCCGAGATAGGCACCCCAATACCCGCCGAACCAAGCCGGGTCCCCCTAGCCAAGGAAGCCTCAGGGATGGCTGTGGTGGTGATGGGCGGAGGGGGGCGCTCTGGACGAGAAGGTGACGGAGGTGCCCCTGCAAACGTAGCCGCCACCTCTTCCACATCTTCCTCGGTGCTAAGGCGGGGCGGATGGCCACCACCCGCAGCTCGCCAACGGACAGGAAGCTTCTCGAGCCGCTCCCGGCGCACCATGATGTTGGAGGTGTGGCGGCCCTCGAGCCACACATAGACGCCATCGACGGCCCAAATCTGGTAGCACTGGTCCAAAAGAATCGCTTCATTGTGCCGTGCCCGTCCGATCTCCTCTCGCTTCGGCCGCACGCCATCACCCACCTGGAAGTCATTGATCATGAGACCAGCATTGGCACGGTCGACCCCACGCTGTGCTGCAACAGACCCTCGCCTGCGAGCCTCTTGGAGACACTTTTGGAGCCAAATACCTCTTTGTTTCATGAATTCCACCTCGTCAGCCACTGTCGATCCCTCGTCTCGTGGTGGCACCGGTGCGTCAGGCATGAGGGGTAGGGTGGCCATGGTCCAATGTTGTTGGCCATGACGCAGCATGTAAGGTAAGAAGCTGGTAGAGGAGTGGGGTGTGATGTTCTACTTGTAGACAATGTCTTCCAGCTGCTCGTCCCATTGTGGAGTGTCATCGGACAGTTTCCGGATAGCTTGTGTGATGGCCCCATGCATGCGTTTGACCTGTCCCTGCGCCTGCGGCCGATAAGGTGCCCCGTTATCAATCTGAATATTGAAGTAGGCGGCCACCTCCGCGAATACCCCAGCAAAGTGTGAGCCGTTGTCACACTGGATGATTTTACAACCGCCTCCCCGTTAGATAACCTCCTCTTTCAAAAATGCTGCAGCATGTGCGGCATTGGCTTTGGGAACTGCACGAGCCATGACCCACTTGGTCATGTGGTCAATGCCCAGGATCCACTACACATTTTTGCGTCGGGTGATGTGGAGAGGGCCATGGAAATCAATGATGACTCGCTCCATGGGTGCGCCGAGACGGGCGCACACGAAACGGGGTTGGTGAATGCGTTGGCGGGGTTGGTGAAAGATGCATGTCCCACACGTGGCCACCACTTCCCCAATCTGCTTCTTCAAGCCCACCCAGTACACTTGCGGAACCAAGGCTTCATAAACTATTGCTGAGTGCGTGTGCATGCGGTCGTTCTCTTGCATGATGAGTGCATCCCTTAGCGGCACCGGGGTGCACCACCGCAGTCCATATGCGTCCTCTTCGCGCCGCCACAGTCGCCTCTGTAGCCACACGTATTTGTCGAGCGTGGCTTTTGCATCCGAGCGGACATGGGCATCGAGGTAAATTTGCGTCATCGTGCGGGCCCCAGATAAGACCTCGGCCCGTGCCCAGTCAGACCACTCGTATGTCTTGGCTGGTGGGTCCGTCTGCCAGTAGTCCAGATCACTCCCGGGGGCCAAGGCGAGGAGGTGAGCCCGCATCTCCTCAAAGGATTCTGGTGGTGGTGGTGCTCCGCATCCTGCTGATTCTGCCTGATGTCGTTCATCACCTGTCCCCGGCGGGATGGCATCACTGCGCGTGCGTTTAGAGGAGCTGTGCGTGGCGGTCGGTTCTGCCGTGCCCATGGAGGTCATCATTGTAGGACAACGGAGGCAGGATGAAGTGCGCCGCACGGTGACAGGTAATCCGGCAGAGGCTGCCGCAGCAGCTGGCATGTTCCCATCAAGTGCAGGTTCGCAGATGGCCAGTGGATCATCCAACGGAGGGGACCCTGCTCCGGGCGCGGAGGGCGGTTCCTGGAGATGGGAGGTGCTTGGCGCGTCTCCGGCATCACCGCCAGACGGTGGATCATGCACCGGCAGGGAGGCCGCTCCGGGCGCAGCAGGTGGTTCCTCGGGGTGAGAGGTGTTCGGCTCAGCACCGGCATGTTTGCCAGACGGTGGATCATGCACCGGCAGAGCGGCTGCTTCGGCCATTGATGATATGGATGCAGGAGGAGAAAGCGGAGGGGAGGGAGGGCGAGGCAGAGGGCCAAAGACCGGAAGAGCGATAAGTGTTTCTTGTTGGTGTGGGGGAAGAGGTAGGGAGGGGGAAGCAAGAGAAGGGGGTCTCTGAGCTGCCGCGAACAGCTGTGTCCCGGGAAGGGTGTCCGTCGCGCTCAGGGTTGATGCGGACCCAGGGTGCGCCGGACCCGCGCCATTCCCTTCTTGAGTAGGTGACGAGGGAGGAGGAGGTACAGACGCCGGACGCGACACGTCACTCGGTGATGGCTGATTGGCGGAGGAGACTTCCTCCCCCCCNGGAGGGTGTCCGTCGCGCTCAGGGTTGATGCGGACCCAGGGTGCGCCGGACCCACGCCATTCCCTTCTTGAGTAGGTGACAAGGGAGGAGGAGGTATAGACGACAGACGCGGCACGTCAGTCGGTGATGGCTGATTGGCGGAGGAGACTTCCTCCCCCCCCCCCCGTGAGGCGAGTCTTCATTGCTAGTGCTCGAACTATGCTCCGAAGAGGGGGAACCGAGTCGCTAACGGTGAAGCCAGCGCATGAACACCCCCAGCGCCCTGCCGTCACGAGGGTTGACCGTCCGTGCTGGGAAGAGACAATGGAGGCCCGCATGATCCTGCTCATCAGCTTCCGCATGGCGGTAAGCCGCCCGTAGTATGACCCCTCGACGAGCAAAGGGGTGCAGGTTTGTGGGAAGGGGGTCTTGGTGGCGCCGTCGCATTGCCCAATCGAGGAAGCAGCGAAGAGCACGGGCTCCACGGTCAAGAGAGTGGTCAAGGGGATAGAGGAAGCGGAGGAAGTCGTGATGGTACAAATGGAAGCTTGTTGTCAGGAATGGGAGGAGTCCGGCCTGCCTGCGCTCCGAGTGCTCTGGAGTCATCGTCTAGTGCAAGAAACAGCAGAAGGCTGCCAAGCCGGCAGAAGGAGAAGAGTCTAGAGGGTATAGGTGCCGTAGTCCCTCCAAGTACTCCTTCCACTCAAAATCCAACCTCTGCACAGCGCTGGTAAGAAAGGAGCAAGTGACGTCACGGATGAGCTGTTGTTGTATGCTTTGTTTGCGCTCGCTAGCGAGCTGCCTGGCTTGGTCGACCATTGCGCAAATGGCACGATACTACTGCGAGACGTTTTCTCGGAGGGACAAAACCCTCGTGCGCTGCTGGGACATGTCCTGCAGTCTGGCACGGACAGAGGCCCACTCCTTCTCACACTCCCTCTGCAACTGCCGGAGTTCAGAGAGCTGAGCGTCGAGCTGCTGCAGGCCTGGAGTCAAGCGTGCTGCTTCTGCCCGCGTTGTCCTGCGGGTACGTCCCAGTTCTGCACATTGGTCAATGAGACATTGCCCCTCATCTGCGGGTGGTTCTTCCCCTCTGTCCGCGGCCTCGTTCCACGCATCTTGCTGACGCCGTACGTCTTGAAGCCTGGCTTCGATGGCGGTTATTCGCGCTTCTTGCTCTCGGATGCGCTGGTGGCCATTAGTGCGGGCTGATTCGCACGCAGATAGGGTGGTCCTAGCCTACGCCAGGTTCGCAGCAGAGCTGCGCACATGGCCTGCGTATGACCGCAGCCATGACATGTATCGCTCCCAGAGCCTCTCCACTCGTCCCGCCCATGCGCGATTTTGGGTCACATGGAGTGCCAATGTTTGCCACAGCGCCTCGCCGCTGTGGGGATCAGGTGCTTCCGGGGAAGGTGGGGGTGCCGGGCAGGGATCATCCATGTTGAGGTTATCAAGAAGGTCTGCCGCATCAGCCATGGTGAGAACCGTTGCAAGCGCGCGACTCTCCAACTCAAGAGCAGCACCCTTGGATGTCGTGATTCCAGCGAGTTCGTGTTCGTAGCGTGCCCAAGCTGTGTTGTCCATCTCTGGTGTGGTGTCGGTATTCCGTCGGTGGTTGTCGATAGGAGATACGTGATCAGTATGTTCCAAGTCGTCTGCAGCTGTATCCGCATCAGTCGTGGATCGTTGGTTCTGTAAACGGCGTGAACTGCGAGAATGAGAATTTGAGGGTTGTCGTCGGAATCCACGAGACAGTGCCCGGGCGGTTCGGAGCGGGCGGGCGGGAAGGGCGTGCCGCCGTGACCGTCGGAGGGCCAGGGGCATGTCAGGCTCCAGATCTCGTTGATGTGTCAGTGTGTCTCCTCGAATCCCCGCCGATCTCCTGGAGATGCGTTCGACGAGGAGGACGACATCGTTCGCCGCTGCCTGCATGTCGTCTTCGGTACCTGCATGCGCCTCTGTCGGATCCGGTGCATGATTCTCCGGAGAGTCACTGCTGTCCGCAGAGGATGCCGGTGCATCAGCAACGAATTGCACGAAGCGGGAGCCGGTGGATTGATCGCCCGCATGTTCTGCATGGTTGGTGGAGAAAGCCTGCCTCATCGGAAATCGCGCATTCCGCTGAGCTGGCACTTTCGTTGCGTCGAATTGAAGCGGGATGTATGATGGCGCCCCGTCATCATTGTATAGTGTCATGCATTTTCCCCCAAGCAAAATTTTCACGTCGCATGCCGTGAGCCAATCGTTGGCGAGGAGGACGTCGTAAGTGTATGTCTCGCAAACCTGAACCGGCAAACTTCGTTGTATATTTCCGACCTGAATGGGAAATAAATCAATTTGACCCTCGGACTGGGTAATTTTGCCTCCAGCGGTGCCGAAGCAGATATCGACGGCGCGAACAAGGTTTGACCAATTGAACCACCGGACAACGCGCATGGCCACCGTGGTATGTGTGGCACCTGTATCCACGATCGCGATGAATTTCATGCCAGCAATCCATACGGGGCATGAGACGACTGTGCATGTGTGCTCCGGCACCGGTTGACGGCACAATGTCGTCGGTCGCCATGCGAGAGCCCCCGCCTCGAGCATCTCATGAGCAGTCCGTCGGGTCCCATCGACATGATCCCTAATCATGCAGTGACCGTGCGACTCGAGCCAACAAGTGACTCTCCAGCCGGATGGTGCCAGCACGGCGTTGATTTTTTCAAAGAAGGTTTCTAGCTGTGTAATTTGCCCTGGCATGTGAGTAAGGACCTCCACCCAAGGGAGCGCAAGGTGTGTTCGGTCGAATAATTGCCGGATGGCATCCGCTGCTACCGAACAGACCGCCTCTGTAGACGGTGGTGACGCGGTCGTTGGAGTGTGCACCGTGGGTGCAGGAGCGGAGTCGCGTCGCTTTTGGCGAAGCCAATCGCCATACTCCTTGTGCGTCCACCCAGGCGCATCCTTGAAGAGGTCGGTTTTGCGTCGTACATTTAGGTGACCCACGTGGTCATCTTCATGAGGAAAACCGTCAAGAGGGTACGCCTAGCGATACTCCTTTGCGGTGAGATCCCGTGCTTGGCCCTGAACTAGGACAGCCTGATCAAAGGGGGGCCCAGGCGGAGGTGGGCCACCGCCATGCGACGGTGCTTTGAGAGAACCGCAATCCTTCCACCCTTCTCGTGGGAGCCGGCTAAGAGCGTCTGCGTTGCGATTCGCGAATGCTGGCTTGTACTTGATAGTGAGGTCGTATCCTTGGAGAAGCAGGGCCCATTTGCCTAGGATCCCTTCATGGTTCTGGGTTGTGAGCAACCACTGGAGAGCCTGATGGTCCGTGAGAATAGTGAAGTGTTTCCCATTCTTGACGTGATCTCGGTAGAACTGAATGGCCCATAGTACCGCCAGACATTCTCCTTTCACCGGAGGGTACTTGGCTTCCGCATCGTTGAGCGCACGGCTGCCATAGCAGACCACCCGCATCTTGCCATCATCTCCTCGTTGAGACAAGATGGCCCCAATGCCCTCTTGTGAAAAGTCTGTTGTGATAACGAGGTTGAAGTCTGGGAACTCCAGCATTGGGGCCGTGACGAGGCGATGTTTTATCTCGGCCCAAGCAAGCTGGCATGCCTCAGTCAATTCAAATGGCTCGCCTTGATGGGTAAGGCATAGCAATGGACGAACAATCTTCGCATGGTCACGAACAAACTTGTGGTAGAAGCTGACAAACCCGAGGAATATCTTGACCTGGGATGATGTAACCGGTCGTTTCCAATTGCAGACGGATGCAATCTTGACTGTGTCCATTGATATGCCTTGTGCATTGATGATGAATCCCAGGAATTCCATACTGTCTGCTCCGATGACACACTTGGCAGCCTTCAGACGGAGGTTTGCGGAGCGTAGGACTTAGAAGACAGCGTCAAGTGGGGCCATTGGTTCTTGAAAGCTGAACGCCGCGACCATGACGTCATCCACGTAGCAGCATGCGTTATGTACGTCGCGCAACACCTGGTCCATGACGCGTTGGGACGTAGCACTGACGTTACGCAGCCCGAATGGCATGCGCGTGAAGGCATACAGCCCATCTGGAGTGATGAAGGCTGTCTTCAGTATAGAGTTGCGATCCATTGGGATTGTATGAAAGGCCGACTTGACATCAAGCTTGGCGAACCAATTCTTCCCGCGCTGACGTTCTTGGATATCAACAATGAGCGGCATGGGGTATGCATCCTCAATCGTGACTTTGTTGAGGTCGCGGAAGTCAACACAAAACCGCTTCGTACCATCTGGCTTCCCCACAATCACCAGATTGGAGCGCCACGGGCTTTCCACTTCGACAATCACACCCTGTTCTTTGAGTTCTCGTAGGCCCTCGTTGATGACATCCTTCTGATCTTGTAGTAAACGTTGAGCTTTCTGCTTATGTGGCGGCGCGTCTCTTGTGCTAATAACATGGACTGTGTCAACTGCTCCGATCTCAGCCGATTTGCCTGCGAACACTTCTTCATGGTACTCGATGAGCTCCCTGACTTCTTGCTTCTGAAGTTCTGTCAAACGCTCGTGAAGCATGTGGTTCGATCGTTGGGAATGTGGAACCGTTGGTGGGGGTGGCTCTTCATCTCCCACCAGGCCGGCTCCAAGGTCGGGGTCTGGGTCCCAATAGTCATAGGCCTGCAGGTTGAAATCACGGGAGCCGCTGGGCGAGATGGTGAGGGCCCTGGATGGACGGAATGGAGGCTCGTCATCGAGGCGCAGCCAGCCAACATCACTCATTGGTTCATCATCGGAATCATCCGAGCTCCCGTCCTCATAGAAGGCAGTGTCGTTGTCGCACACCAACATTTTTCCTTTGTGTCTCCCCTCCATATCGGGGTCGCTTAGGACTATTGGTCGTGAGTTCCCCTGCATGGGAGAGTGATCCGAGAGCTGAGGGAGCCGAGGACGAGGAAAGGTGGATGGCACCCCACCATACTCGCGAGGGAGTACGGGGGCTGAAGGGGGAAGGAGCCACGCTGGGGACGTCGCCGATGGTCTGGGTATTGGCCCCATCGGTATCTGAGGTCGATCATCGGGCGGAGCAGGTGGTGTTCATTCGGGACACCGCTCTTCCGCCATAGGCACGCGGTCCAGTTCTTGTTCCTCCTGAGTTGGTTCCGATAAAGTGGGCGGGACATCGTGCCTTGGGAATGCCAGGATAGAGTTTGTGGCGGCGTGGTCCTCTACGCAGGCTTCCTCCATTGAGAAGGGGTGGCCAAATTTCATGGGCATTGATGTTCGTGGCCCCACGATGAGTGCTGCACACGTGGTATACCCCGATGAAGTCAGCTGCATGACGCCCTCTGCGTAGAACAAAGCGGCCTGTCGGGGAATGAGGTAATCTGTTCCCAACAGGACATCATAAGTGCGGGCCACCGTGACTTGCATGCGTACGGCTTTGTGGATGAGGCCCACCTGTAGGGGAAGATCATGTACGATGCCATGTCCTGCATCCATGCCGCCAGATGCATTTGTGAATATTTTGGTGGTTCGTCGAATCTTGTGATCCCAGTTGACAGCCTGCAGGACTTGAAGAGTTACTGTAGTGTGAGTGGCACCAAGGTCAATGATGGCCAGGAACTTCTTGCCGCATATCCATACAAAGCAGCTGGTTGCTTCGTGGTGGGGATCCTATGTGCGCGGTGGCGCCAGGGGCACGGGTCGCCATCCCCAGGTGTCAGGCTCATCTTGGATAGCCAGTCTGCTGAATCGGTCATGCGAGATCTGTGTGCAGGTAAGGCAAATGCCAGCTGGTCGTAGCCTTTCCTCCTACTCTTGCAGAACTGCTACGATGTCCGGGAGACAAGTGGGATTTTGCTGTAAGTATTCTCCTAAGGACACCTCCTGGAACGGACGGTGGAAGGAGGCCATGACACTTGCAGCGGGGTCACTGCGTGCCGTCGATTCAAAGGACACCTTCGGGCGACGCGGCGGTGTGGGACCCCTCGGCGGAGGCGCGCGCGCAGGTGGCGGGTGGTTTCTGGGCATCGCTGTGATCTGACTTGGCAAGCGCGTTGAACGTGCCTCGACACACTTCTGAAGATCACCTTCGGCCTGTTCCTGTCGCTCCTTGTATTGACGCATGCGTTCATACATCTCCGCAATCGACCATCCCTGTACACCTTGCGCTTGAGCTGCCATGACCAATTCCCGTTCTGCCTTCGTCAGGGGGGTCTCCGTCGTCTATTCCTCCGATTGAGGAAGTCTGAGCTTCATATTTCGTACCGGCGCATCTGAAGTGGACGGTTGAGTGTCGGCTGGGATTTCTCCAGTTTCCCTCTGCTGCGCATATGCTTTCCAAAGTGCCGGTTCGTTGTCCGCCGGACCAGAGGGTCGGGCGGTGATGGTGGGACGGACAGCTTGCCGGGGTGCGCCAGTTCCCGCTGATCCCCGTCCCTGGTACTGTCCTCCTCTGGCTGACACACCGGGCATTAGGATGGGGTTGGGGCACTCCTGACGCCGATGATTGAACTCTCCGCATCCATAGCAACTTCCTGGTGGGAAGTTATGGTGGTTCATTGGGTTGGGCACCGAAGTACCCATTGGCATGCAAATAGTAGGCGCCACGTGCTCTTTTGGTGCAGATTGCTCTCGAGCCGCACGTCGTTTTATCTCACGTTGCTGATGTTCCGCTTCCTCCTTTAAAGCGCCCAGTGTGTTGAACTGAACTGGCGGAGATCTAAAGCATTGGCTATCGCTGAGATAAAAGAGTTCCGGTAGTACTCTTTGATCATGCGTAAGGGGATGTCGACGCAGCGCACCGAAGTCTTGGTGAATTTGTCGTTGTGAAGCTTGATGTTTTCCCCATACTTCATGCGGATTGTACGAATCTGGAGCTTCGCCTCATCTAGGCTCATGAGATCAAAGCGCTTAGTCATCTTGTTTGCCACGTCGTCAAAGTCAGCATAAGGCCATTCCTTGTGCTCTGCCGTAAACCACTCAAAGGCCTTCTCCTGTAGTGCGAGATGTACCGCTAAGACAATGTAGTCAGGGGACAGCAGTCCGTACTCGAGACAAGTGCCCAACTTAGACAGCCACATAGCCGGGTCCTCCTCTATTTCACCTTTGAAGATGTCGAGCTTTGGGAGGGTGTAGGAAGCCTTTGCCGCTGAGCTTCTGGTCAGTTCATACGGAGTCACCCTCTGCACCTGTGCCCGCAGCGGGGCCCCCACGTGAGATCGGTGTGCCTGCGCCAGGCCAACTGCCCTAGTACGAGCCGATGAAGCAACTGCTGCTCCCCTTGATCGAACACATCCTGCATCGGTTCCTCCCAGTCCAAAACTCCCCATGTGCTGTCTTGTGGGCCTCGTCAGCACCCGTACAGCATACTGCTTACTTCCATGAGCCACTGATGCTTGCCCAAGTCCGGTCATCCCAGCCACCATGCGAGATTGCTGCTGGAGTCTTCCTGCCGCTGACGTGGCCGACGTCTTGCTTGTTTGGTGAGGAGGCGGCTGGCATCTTGACTGCACAGGTGGTATGGTGTTTTTCGTCGACAGAGCCCTGGTGTGGCCGTGCGCGTCCACAGTGGCGCGCGTTTGCCCAGCAGGACCAATTTTGGATTAGGCACTGACCCCTGGTGGTTCTGGAACCTCTCGGCGGCGTGATGCCGTTACCGCAGAGGGCGTCCTGCTCACGTGTTGCTGCTGCTGGGGCTGTGGGACGGCATGCAAGCGATGCGAAGTCACAGCGGACTGATCATCCCGTCGAGCTTCCCTGGGCCGTCGTCCCATTGCCTCCACATTCCTCTCTGCCCGAGGTGGAGACTATCCGCTTTCCCAAGCCGGTCGGCGAAGGTGGGCATTGGGGCTAGAGGGGATCACCCTGGGACGGAAGGTGACAGGTTGATGCAGGGCGTGCAGCGCCTGCACCGAAGGATGATCCAATGGTGTCTCATCTTCTTATGCTTCATCGTCCTGGACGTCGTCCATGTCTGCATAATCCCGGTCATGGGTGGCGGAGGGTACCGGTGAGGGGGCCCTTGGGGTAGAAAACGTGAGGCGCCGTGGTGCTGTCTGTGTTGACGTCATTTCCACTGCCTTGTAGATGGTTCTCCCACATGGCGTTGTGACTTCGTGAAGCAAAACCGGTCCTTCATCCGCCTCTAGTTCCTCTTCTTCTTCCGATACATAGTCCTCCACCTGCATAGAGTCGTGGTGCCCGTCAGGGTCATGTCGGCCAACTCCTTCTGGATCTTCCTGCGTTGGGCCCGCCAACCACGCCTGCCGGATTGCCTTCCATTCGCAGAGCTCCTCGAGTCGCCGCAGGTGAAATACTTCTTCTTCATCGGGATCCATCTCGTCCGCCTCGTTGTACAGCTGCGGAGACTGATCATCCACTGGATCCCAGTTGAAGTTAGGATCTAGTCCCGGCGGTTCCTCAGGGCTTCTCTCGTAGCGGCGCGCGGGGGCGGCTCGCCTCATCTTCACTTCTCCGGAGGCGCAAGACGCAGCACCGTTCATCCTTGCGTTGCCGATGGCACTCGTTCAATAATCCACCGGCACTGGTGCTCTATCCTGGCGTTGGTGGTCTCTATTCGAGCGAAGATCTGACGGCTCTCCCCGTGAAGATTCTCGCCCCGAATAATAGACTGATCTGCAGGCACATGTCACACTCGTTACAGAAAACAAGTGAATTCCACGCTCACCGCACCATTAACACTGTTATACCCTTTTTTGCCTTCGGCCGGAATCGGGTCTGACAGCATGCAAGGATCAGCTCCGTAGGCGTTCGCTCTTCCCGAGCTATCCCCGCGACTGGGTTATCCGGGTCCGCTCTATGCTGAACCGCCTAGCCCCTCGAAGGCGCGCAACGGATCATTCACCAGACAAGCATTGACTGTGCTTTGCACTCCACTAGCCTAAGACAATCACCACTGAGCTATTTTAGTACTTCACTCACCCCAATTAATCCTTAACGGTCAATCATTCGCCGGATGGTGTGATCTCTACACAGAGAACTCTTCCTAAGTGCTCAAGGGAATGGTTCGACCAACAATCCACCAGATTATCAAGGCATTCACACTTGTGCTTCTCATCGGGCCCTGACGGTCAATCATTCAGCATACCATATGATGTCAAAGCTGAAGAGACTTCGTCTAACTACACAATGGAGAGAACTTGGATAATCACAGAATGTGCATTAAAATTAGCGAAGATACAACCAAGCAACCAGCCTCCTATCTAAGTGGTTAGCTACCTAGACATCACCAAGCAACACACGCAAACCATAAGCCTCCCGTATCTCCGGGTCATCGGCGGGTGATGGTCCTGGCACAAACACCGTGCGGTGAATGGCGGCTCCGTTGCCCGCTCGTGGGACGACGCGGCGTAGCTCTAGTGGTCCACCAGTGCGACGACCTGCACGGGACAGCAAACGAGCCGGGTCATCCTCTTGCAGGCGGGCAAGTTCTTGCTGGTAGCGGCGATAGGCTCGGTACGCCTCGGCACGCTCTTCAGCCGCCTCCGCCGCACGCCGTTTGACGTCTCGCGCGACTTCCTGCCAGCTCTCCACGCGGCGAGGTTCATCGTCCCGGGGAAGCCTCTGCAGCCACGGTTGCCAGAACTGCTCCACATTTCCGCCTGCAGGATGGTGCGTCCACTGCATCACTCCCAGGACCGTCCGGGCTCCAAGCCGATGTGGGACATTGCAGCAGCTGCAGATGGCGTAGAAAGTCACCGGGGAGTCTCGGGGGCCACGTCTTGAGCTTGGAGGCTGGTGCTCCCAGGGGAACTCAAGACCAGACCATGATGGCTCCGTGACGTGCTCCTCGGGGAGTGGCCTTCCCATTCAAGGCCGGCACACACATACACACATTGCTAATCCCTTATGCCCTGAGTCTAGACTAACTTCCCTATTCTAACTTGTCGCGAGACGGGACGCGGGTCCCGCTCGACAGTCTGGTTCAACCGAGGGGCAGCAATCTCTCGGTTCAGCCAATGGTTGCAGGACCGGCTTCCTGCCCCAGCGTCGGACGAGTGTCCAGCAGCGCAACTCGCCGGTAGCAGGCGTGGTGCAGGAGTAGGAACGTCTGATGTCGATATCTCACTCGGCTTCTTGCGATGGAGCGTCTGCAGTTGACGCTTGGCAGCAACTCTTCTCATCAGCCGCCTCTTTTCTCTCACCCCCTTTCCATTTTATCTTCTCCTTGCGGCGCCTCTTCCCGGATTTCTTCTCACTCTCCAGCCCCACCTCGCGGTCCGCACATAAAAACGCTTCTGGATGAGGCGCTCCGCGCACCGCTCCTGTCCTCGAGGTTTGGACGCGACTCCGCTCCCATCAAGCCAGCCTCGGGCCGCCTTCCTTTCCTCTTGGCAGGTCTGGTTGGCTTACGCGGCCCGCCGCAATACCCTCCTCGCGCCCCGTCATTCCCCGGATTCGAACTGCCCTCCTGATGATTTCTTTTCCTGGCTCGAGCAGTCGTCGGATGATTCGTCGACCTCCCTTGTTCCACTCTCCCTCCGTGAACCCGGGTTCTGACTCCCCTTTTTTTCATTCTCCGGTGGATGAACGAAACATCATTAACACTGTTATACCCTACCCCCACAAAACAAGCTGGACGTCCTCGTCCATCCATCCCTCCTCTCTGGTTTCGTTCATCCCATTCTCCCCCTTCCGCCGGATCATCCGCCGTGCCTCTACCGCTCCCGTCCCCTTCCCGATGCGGCTTCCCCTTCCCTTGTGTCCGGTGAGGAGTACTCCTCCTCTGCCCATCTCGTCCTCGCCACTGCTTCCAACTCCCGGTGGAGCCCCTCTTGTTGTATGCCTTCATTCCGCGCCTTGGGGCTCCTCCGTGGGGTTATCCTGCGCTCCCTTTCTCCAGACCCTCTTTCTCGCTGTTCCTCCAGGCGTCATGCCACTTCCCTCTGCTCCACCTGTACTCTCCTTCTCGCATCATCGCTCTCCTCACATGGCATACAGAGTGGTCCATGGAGCCCTGTTTGCGTGTTGCTGTACCGACGAGCACACGCGAGGTGCACCCGCTGCCGACAGCTAATGTAGTACCACCTCCGGACCCGCACCGGGCCCCTGTAGGTGGCACATGGCTCACTTCGCGACCTGGTACACCTGAGACATTGGTACAGCGAGATGCGGCCTCCATGGCGCAGCTTTCTCTCCCCCACCTTCTTGACGCATTCACTGTGTGAGAAGCACGCACACTTCTCACACCACGGAGTCACTCCTCTCAGCTCTCTAAGACAGCTGGGGCAGTCTCCCTCCGCCGTGCCAGTGCGTGGTCGCGTCTAGCAGCTGCTACAATTGTCGCGTCCCTCCTCATTGGTTCTTATGCAGGCGGCATGTGCTGCCCTCTTGCAATAGTCACACCTCCCATGAGGGGCCTCTAGCATTCTCCTGCAGCCGCAGCACACAATTCCCGTCACGGCGTTGTGTTCCTCCCGGAGCATGATTCTTACCTCCGTTGGGATTCCCTGCCTAACCTTCTGGCAGGGTAAGCACAGTCACCCCTTTTCTACGTCCACCATCCTGCATTCCCATTGCATGTGGCACATACAGCGCCCGCATTACCTAGCAAGCAGGTACACCCTTCTTTCACACCACGGACAACTACCCGTACGTTGCGTCTTCTCCTCTCTGGGTCCCTCTTCCACATCTATGCCTCTCTTCCTCTTTTCACCCACTCTTGGAGCCCCGGTCCATGCTCCATCTTGTCCTACCCCTCCTCCGTCGTCCGTACTTGCTCCCTCTTGTCCCGTTCCTGCTTCGGTCTTGGACCCCCGCTGCCCCTTGCCTCTTCCTTGTCGCATCGATGATTCCATGTCTGCGCCACGTGGGGTTCGTGTTGTTACTTCCTCTGCCCTGGCTGCCGCCCCTTTTCCTCCCTGGTGCGCCTCGCGCGCCCCTCCAGACGTTGGTCCCCTCAGCGGGAATTGCCGGGATTCTCTTTCTGCTCTCTGCACCCTCTGCTGCTTTCCTGGGGTTATGGAGTGTTCCGACCGATGCGCCGGTGTACGATCGGCCGGAGCTCCTGGATCCCCCGTCGTCCTGGGGCGCCCCGGTGATCTGGTCCCTCCTCTGTTTTCTTCTCTACGTCCATGCAGGCATCCCCTTGGTCCTTCTGGTCAATCTGGACGTCAGGCCGGTTGATCATCGGCTGGAGCTGGAGGAGGATGGGGTGGTACACTTGGTCCCTGTGAGGCTGAGGATCGTGGTGCTGCCAGTGGCGGTGGGTCCCTCATGAGACACCACTGAGGCGTTATTGCCAATGCCTCGTTCACCATCGCCAGCACCTTTCTTCTTACCTCAGGAACATCTCTCCTCCTCAGCGCCCTCATGGCCAAAACCGCCTTCCGAGCCGCCGCTCTCTCTTGTCCAGGCAATGCCACCGCATTGCGATAAAGCTGTTCCAACGGGTGAGAGTCTGCATATGAGCGTGGCCCGTTCCGCTCCTCCGTGTTTTGGCCTTCCTCCCTCCGCTGCCTCTGATCCCATGCCCTGGCCTCAAGGAGTCACAGCCTCGCCACGCATTCCTCGCACTGTTGCCCCACTCCTGGCAGCATTTGTCCACATGGCCGATGGAGGGGCTGATGGCATCCCTCACACCACTCGGTGGCGCCAAGATTGTCGCATTTTGCACAGCGTAGGCGCCACTCTACTTCCGCCGCTCATCGACCGTCTCTTCCCTGTTCTTCCTCCTCCTTTCGCATCCTCTCTTTCAGTTGCGGAGCACAGGCCAGGCAAACATGCACTTCTCTTTGCTGCAGTAGCTCCCCTTCCCCGCAGGCATAGAGAAGGGCCACCGTGCAGTTGAAGCTGCGCTTCTTTTGTGTCCTCACTGGCCGCTTGCAGTTCTCGCACTCCTCCACTTCTTCCACTCCTGGTGCGCTTGGCCCAGCAGCTTGTCCGCTTTCCTTGCTGACCTCCCGCTCTTCTTCCACCAACCTCCGGATGCAACCTTGACAGTGCTGTCCCAGCCCTGGGATCTCCGTTCCACACTTGGGATGGAGTGGTGCTTTGCATTCGTAGCACCAACTTGCCTCCATTCGATCATGTGGCTCCCCACAGACTTCACACTTCTCAATCCATCACTTTAGAGCCGGTTTACTCTTCCTCTTGTCTTCTTTGTCTGCCTTTTGGTGCATAAGGGGTGCACACTTCTTGCATCCGATCACCTTTTGACGGATCCATACTTTTGGTCCCTAGAAGGCTGCATGCACCGGATGTCTGCATACGAAGCAGCGGAGCAACGTGGTGGCATCCATTGGCTCTTCACAGTTGCCACACGGCTCCTTCTCGTCTTGTGGCATCCTGAATCTTTCAGTTGCGGCTCCGGTGCCCGAGCGGGCCCTTTCCTCCTCCCTTTCTTTCTGGAGTTCCTCCTTGCTGTCGACTCCCATGTCTTCCCTCAATCGTGCTGCGCAGGCCTCGCACATCTTGATGTCGTATAGGATACCGAGGTCAAAATCGCAGCAGGCCAAATGGAGGCTGGTCCTGCATCCTTCACACACCACCTCTCCCTTTCCTGCGACCGGGTGTTTGCACGTTGCGCAGAGTTGCTAAGCAGTATGTTCCTCCTCCTCTTCTTCGCCTTGGTCGTCTGCTTCCATGCGCACCTCAAGCTCTTCCTGCCGACTGCCCTCCCCTCCTTGCACAGGTGCTGATCCCACCGCTGCTTCCCGCCGAGAGCAGGTCGGCCACAGGTGCCTATCATCAAGGAGGGTTGGCCCCCATGTCGAAGGAGGGGCATGGAGCAAGCTGCATTGCTCTTGATGCACCGGTGGAAGCTCTCTTTCTTCCTCCCGCTTCTCCGTCTCCCTCCGTTGCCTCTTTTCTCCCCTGCGGCTCCCCCGAGGTCCTTTTCGCTTCTTCTCTCGTTGCTCTTTCAGCTGCTCCTCCGCCGTTGCTGCTGGTGGCGCCTGTGTTACCAGCAGCACCTCCTGGTCCCACTGCTCTGCTGCTGCTACTGCCGATGGCGCTGGTGTCTCGAGCGCCGCGCCGAGAGCAGCTGTTGCAGAAGACAGCACCTCCTCATCCCGCTGCTCTGCTGCTGCTGCTGGCGTCCGCGCCTCGAGCGTCGCGTCAGGTGCTGTTGCTACAGGAGACGGCACCTCTTAGTCCCGCTGCTATGCTTCTACTGCTTCCGGTGGCGTCCGCGCCTCATGCGCCACGCCAGGTGCAACTGCTGCAGGAGGCAGCACCTCCTGGTCCCGCTGCTCTGCTGCTGCTGCTGCCGGCGTTCGTGCCTCGGGGGCCGCGCCAGGTGCAGCTGCTGCAGGAGGCAGCACCTCCTGGTCCCGATGCTCTGCTGCTGCTACTGCCGGCGTTCGCGCCTCGGGGGCCGCACCGGGTGCAGCTGCTGCAGGAGGCAGTAGCTCCTGGTCCCGCTGCTCTGCTGCTGCTGCTGTCGGTGTTCGCGCCTTGGGGGCCGCGCAGGGTGCAACTGCCGTAGGAGGTAGCACCTCCTGGTCCCGCTGCTCTGTTGCTGCTGCTGCCGCTGTTCGCGCCTCGAGGGCTGCGCCGGGTGCAGCTGCTGTAGGAGGCAGCACCTCCTGGTCCCGCTGCTCTGCTGCTACTACTGCCGGCGTTTGCGCCTCGGGGGCCGCGAAGGGTGCAGCTGCTGTAGGAGGCACCACCTCATGGTCCCGCTGCTCTGCTGCTGCTGCTGCCGGCGTTCGCGCCTCGGGGGCCGTGCCGGGTGCAGCTGCTGCAGAAGGCAGCACCTCCTGGTCTCGTTGCTCTGCTGCTGATGCTGCCGGCGTTCGCGCCTCGGGGGCCGCGCCGGGTGCAGGTGCTGCAGGAGGTAGCACCTCCTGGTCCCGCAGCTCTACTACTGCTGCTGCCGGCATTCGCGCTTCGGGGGCCGCACAGGGTGCAGCTGCTGCAGGAGGCAGCACCTCTTGGTCCCGCTGCTCTGCTGCTGCTGCTGCCGGGGTTTGCGCCTCGGGGGCCGCGCCGGGTGCAGCTGCTGCAGGAGGCAGCACCTCCTGGTCCCGCTGCTCTACTGCTGCTGCTGCCGGCGTTCGCGCCTCAGGGACCGCGCCGGGTGCAGCTGCTACAGGGGGCAGCACCTCCTGGTCCCGCTGCTCTGCTGCTGTTGCTGCCGGCGTTCGCGCTTCGGGGGCCGCACAGGGTACAACTGCTGCAGGAGGCAGTTCTAAGTGCTGTTGTAGCGTACTGGGTCCAGCTTTCCACCCTTGTGCCTCCACGTGTGCCGAGATAGGCACCCCAATATCCGCCGAACCAAGCCGGGTCCCCCCGGCCAAGGAAGCCTCAGGGATGGCTGTGGTGGTGATGGGCAGAGGGGGGCGCTCTGGACGAGAAGGTGACGGAGGTGCCCCTGCAAACGTAGCCGCCACCTCTTCCACATCTTCCTCGGTGCTAAGGCGGGGCGGTTGGCCGCCACCCGTAGCAGCTTGCCAGCGGACGGGAAGCTTCTCGAGCCGCTCCCGGCGCACCATGATATTGGAGGTGTGGCGGCCCTCAAGCCACACATAGACGCCATCGACGGCCCAAATCTGGTAGCACTGGTCCAGAAGAATCGCTTCATTGTGCCGTGCCCGTCCGATCTCCTCTCGCTTTGGCCGCACGCCGTCACCCACCTGGAAGTCATCGATCATGAGACCAGCATTGGCACGGTCGACCCCACGCTGTGCTGCAACAGACCCTCGCCTGCGAGCCTCTTGGAGATACTTTTGGAGCCAAGTACCTTGTTGTTTCATGAATTCTACCTTGTCAGCCACTGTCAATCCCTCGTCTTGTGGTGGCACCGGTGCCTCAGGCATGAGGGGTAGGGTGGCCATGGTCCAATGTTGTTGGCCATGACGCAGCATGTAAGGTGAGAAGCTGGTAGAGGAGTGGGATGTGATGTTCTACTCGTAGACAATGTCTTCCAGCTGCTCGTCCCATTGTGCAGTGTCGTCCGACAGTTTCCGGATAGTTTGTGTGATGGCCCCATGCATGCGTTCGACCTGTCCCTGTGCCTGCGGCCGATAAGGTGCCCCGTTATCAATCTGAATGTTGAAGTAGGCGGCCACTTCTGCGAATGCCCCAGCAAAGTGTGAGCAGTTGTCACACTGGATGATTTTACAACCGCCTCCCCGGTAGATAACCTCCTCTTTCAGAAATGCTGCAGCATGTGCGGTGTCGGCTTTAGGAACTGCACGAGCCATGACCCACTTGGTCATGTGGTCAATGCCCAGGATCCAAAACACATTTTTACGTCGGGTGATGCGGAGAGGGCCATGGAAATCAATGATGACTCGCTCCATGGGTGCGCCGAGACGCGCGCACATGAAACGGGGTTGGTGAATGCGTTGGCGGGGTTGGTGACAGATGCATGTCCCACACGTGACCACCACTTCCCCAATCTTCTTCTTCAAGCCCACCCAGTACACTTGCAGAACCAAGGTTTCATAATCTATTGAAGAGCGCGTGTGCATGCGGTCGTGCTCTTGCATGATGAGTGTATCCCTCAGCGGCACCGGGGAGCACCACCGCAGTCCATATGCGTCCTCTTCGCGCCGCCACAGTCGCCTCTGCAGCCACACATATTTGTCGAGCGTGGCTTTTGCATCCGAGCGGACATGGGCATCGGGGTAAATTTCCGTCATCGTGCAGGCCCCAGATAAGACCTGGGCCCGAACCCAGTCGGACCACTCGTATGTCTTCGCTGGTGATTCCGTCTGCCAGTAGTCTAGATCGCTCCCGGGGGCCAAGGCGAGGAGGCGAGCCCGCATCTCCTCAAAGGATTCTCGTGGTGGTGGTGCTCTTCGTCCTGCTGATTCTGCTTGATGTCGTTCATCACCTGTCCCCGGCGGGATGGCATCACTGCGCGTGCATTTAGAGGAGCTGCGCGTGGCGGTCGGTTCTGCCGTGCCCGTGGAGGTCGTCATCGTAGGATGAGGGAGGCGGGATGAAGTGCGCCGCACGGTGACAGGTAATCCGGCAGAGGCTGCCGCAGCAGCTGGCATGTTCCCATCAAGTGCAGGTTCGCAGATGGCTGGTGAATCATCCACCGGAGGGGACCCTGCTCTGGGCGCG
This sequence comes from Penium margaritaceum, assembly GCA_023375785.1. Taxonomy (NCBI): domain Eukaryota; kingdom Viridiplantae; phylum Streptophyta; class Zygnematophyceae; order Desmidiales; family Peniaceae; genus Penium; species Penium margaritaceum. The sequence continues at coordinate 113,236 of SZWC01005052.1, read as the reverse complement.
GCGGGCGGTTCCTGGAGATGGGAGGTGCTTCACGCGTCTCCGGCATCACCGCCAGACGGTGGATCATGCACCGGCAGGGAGGCCGCTCCGGGCGCAGCAGGTGGTTCCTCGGGGTGAGAGGTGTTTGGCTCAGCTCCGGCGTGTTCGCCAGACGGTGGATCATGCACCGGCAGAGCGGCTGCTTCGGCCCTTGATGATATGGGTGCATGAGGAGAAGGCGGAGGGGAGAGAGGGCGAGGAAGAGGGCCAAAGACCGGAAGAGCGATAAGGGTTTCTTGTTGGTGTGGGGGAAGAGGTAGGGAGGGAGAAGCAAGAGAAGGGGGTCTCTGAGCTGCCGCGAACAGCTGTGTCCCGTGGAGGGTGTCCGTCGCGCTCAGGGTTGATGCGGACCCAGGGTGCGCCGGACCCACGCCATTCCCTTCTTGAGTAGGTGACAAGGGAGGAGGAGGTATAGACGACAGACGCGGCACGTCAGTCGGTGATGGCTGATTGGCGGAGGAGACTTCCTCCCCCCCGTGAGCCGAGTCTTCGTTGCTAGTGCTCGAACTATGCTGCGAAGAGGGGGAACCGAGTCGTTGACGGTGAAGCCAACGCATGAACATCCTCAGCGCCCTGCCGTCACGAGGGTTGACCGTCCGTGCTGAGAAGAGACGGTGGAGGCCCGCATGATCCTGTTCATCAGCTTCCGCATGGCGGTAAGCCGCCCGTAGTATGACCCCTTGACGAGCAAAGGGGTACAGGTTTGTGGGAAGGGGGTCTTGGTGGCGCCGTCGCACTGCCCAATCGAGGAAGCAGCGAAGAGCACGGGCTCCGCGGTCAAGAGAGTGGTCAAGGGGATAGAGGAAGCGGAGGAAGTCGTGATGGTACAAATGGAAGCTTGTTGTCAGGAATGGGAGGAGTCTGGCCTGCCTGTGCTCCGGGTGCTCGGGAGTCATCGTCCAGTGCAGGAAACAGCGGAAGGCTGCCAGGCCGGCAGCAGGAGAATAGTCTAGAGGGTATAGGTGCCGCAGTCCCTCCAAGTACTCCTTCCACTCAAAATCCAACCTCTGCACAGCGCTGGTAAGAAAGGAGCAAGTGACGTCACGGATGAGCTATTGTTGTATGCTTTGTTTGCGCTTGCTAGCGAGCTGCCTGGCTTGGTCGACCATTGCGCAAATGGCACGATACTGCTGCGAGACGTTTTCTCGGAGGGACAGAACCCTCGTGCGCTGCTAGGACATGTCCTGCAATTTGGCACGGACAGAGGCCCACTCCTCCTAACACTCCCCTTGCAACTGCCGGAGTTCAGAGAGCTGAGCGTCGAGCTGCTGCAGGCCTGGAGTCAAGCGTGCTGCTTCTGCTCGCGTTGTCCTGAGGGTGCGTCCCAGTTCTGCACGTTGGTCAATGAGACGTTGCCCCTCATCTGCGGGTGGTTCTTCCCCTCTGTCCGCGGCCTCGTTCCACGCATCTTGCTAACGCTGTATGTCCTGAAGCCTGGCTTCGATGGTGGTTATTTGCGCTTCTTGCTCTCGGATGCACTGGTGGCCGTTAGTGCGGGCTGATTCGCACGCAGATAGGGTGGTCCTAGCCTGCGCCAGGTTTGCAGCAGAGCTCTGCACATGGCCTGCGTATGACTGCAGCTATGCCATGTGTCGCTCCCAGAGCCTCTCGACTCGTCCCGCCCATGCGCAATTTTGGGTCACATGGAGTGCCAATGTTTGCCACAGCGCCTCGCCGCTATGGGGATTAGGTGCTTCCGGGGAAGGTGGGGGTGCCGGGCAGGGATCATCCATATCGAGGTTATCAAGAAGGTCTGCCGCATCAGCCATGGTGAGAACCGCTGCAAGCGCGCGACTCTCCAACTCAAGAGCAGCACCCTTGGATGTCGTGATTCCAGCGAGTTTGTGTTGGTAGCGTGCCCAAGCTGTGTTTTCCATCTCTGGTGTGGTGTCGGTGTTCCGTCGGTGGTTGTCGATAGGAGATACGTGATCAGCATGTTCCAAGTCGTCTGCAGCTGTATCCGCATCAGTCGTGGATCGTTGGTTATGTAAACGGCGTGAACTGCGAGAATGAGAATTTGAGGGTTGCCATCGGAATCCAAGAGACAGTGCCCGGGCGGTTCGGAGCGGGCGGGCGGGATGGGCGTGCTGCCGTGACCGTCGGAAGGCGAGGGGCATGTCAGGCTCCAGATCTTGTTGATGTGTCGGTGTGTCTCCTTGAATCCCCGCCGATCTCCTAGAGACGCGTTCAACGAGGAGGACGACATTGTCCGCCGCTGCCTGCATGTCGTCTTCGGTGCCTGCATGCACCTCTGTCGGATCCGGTGCATGATTATCCGGAGAGTCACTGCTATCCATAGAGGATGCCGGTGCGTCAGCGACGAATCGCACGAAGCGGGAGCCGGTGGATTGATTGCCCGCATGTTCTGCATGGTTGGTGGAGAAATCCTGCCTCATCAGAAATCGCGCATTCCGCTGAGCTGGAACTTTCGTTACGTCGAATTGAAGCGGGACGTATGATGGCGTCCCGTCATCATCGTACAGTGTCATGCATTTTCCCCCGAGCAAAATTGTCACGTTGCATGCCGTGAGCCAATCGTTGGCGAGGAGGACGTCGTAAGTGTATGTCTCGCAAACCTGAACCGGCAAACTTCGGTGTATATTTCCGACCTGAAGGGGAAATAAATCAATTTGACCCTCGGACTGGGTAATTTCGCCTCCAGCGGTGCCGAAGCGGATATCGACGGCACGAACAAGGTTCGACCAATTGAACCGCCGGACGACGCGCATGGCCACCGTGGTATGTGTGGCACCTGTATCCACGATCGCGATGAATTTCACGCCAGCAATCCATACGGGGCATGAGACGATCGTGCATGTGTGCTCCGGCACCGGTTGACGGCACAATGTCGTCGGTCGCCATGCGAGAGCCCCCGCCTTGAGCATCTTATGAACAGTCCATCGGGTCCCATCGACATGATCCCTCATCATGCGGTGACCGTGCGACTCAAGCCAACAAGTGACTCTCCAGCCGGATGGTGCCAGCGCGGCGTTGATGTTTTCAAAGAAGGTTTCCAGCTGTGTAATTTGCCCTGGCATTTGAGTAATGACCTGCATCCAAGGGAGCGCAAGGTGTGTTCGGTCAAATAATTGCCGGATGGCATTTGCTGCTACCGAACGCACCGCCTCTGTAGACGGCGGCGACGCGGTCGTTGGAGTGTGCACCGTGGGTGCACGAGCGGAGTCGCGTCGCTTTTGGCGAAGCCAATCGCCATACTCCTTGTGCGTCCACCCAGGCGCATCCTTGAAGAGGTCGGTTTTGCGACGTACATTTAGGTGACCCACGTGGTCATCTTCATGAGGAAAACCATCAAGAGGGTACGCCCAGCGATACTCCTCTGCGGTGAGATCCCGTGCTTGGCCCTAAATCAGGACAGCCTGATCAAAGGGGGGCTCGGGCGGAGGTGGGCCACCGCCATGCGATGGTGCTTCGAGAGAACCGCGATCCTTCCACCCTTCTCGTGGGAGCCGGCTAAGAGTGTCTGCGTTGCGATTCGCGAATGCTGGCTTGTACTTGATAGTGAGGTCGTATCCTTGGAGAAGCAGGGCCCATTTGCCTATGATCCCTTCATGGTTCTGGGTTGTGAGCAACCACTGGAGAGCCTGATGGTCCGTGAGAATGGTGAAGTGTTTCCCATTCTTCACGTAATCTTGGTAGAACTGAATGGCCCATAGTACCGCCAGACATTCTCCTTTCACCGGAGGGTACTTGGCTTCCGCATCGTTGAGCGCACGGCTGCCATAGCAGACCACCCGGATCTTGCCATCATCTCCTTGTTGAGACAAGATGGCTCCAATGACCTCTTGTGAAAAGTCTGTTGTGATGACGAACGGGAGGTTGAAGTCTGGGAACTCCAGCATTGGGGCCATGATGAGGCGATGCTTTATCTCGGCCCAAGCAAGCTGGCATGCCTCAGTCAATTCAAATGGCTCGCCTTGATGGGTAAGGCGTAGCAATGGACGAACAATCTTCGCATGGTCACGAACAAACTTGCGGTAGAAGCTGACAAACCCGAGGAAGATCTGGACATGGGATGATGTAACCGGTCGTTTCCAGTCGCGGACGGCTGCAATCTTGACTGGGTCCGTGGATATGCCTTGTGCATTGATGATGAATCCCAGGAATTCCATACTGTCTGCTCCGATGACACCCTTGGCAGCCTTCAGACGGAGGTTTGCGGAGCGTAGGACTGAGAAGACAGCATCAAGTGAGGCCATTGGTTCTTGAAAGCTGAGCGCCGCGACCATGACGACATCCACGTAGCAGCATGCGTTAGGTACGTTGGGCAAAACCTGGTCCATAACGCGTTGGAACGTAGCACTGACGTTACGTAGCCCGAATGGCATGCGCGTGAAGGCATGCAGCCCATCTGGAGTGATGAAGGCTGTCTTCAGCATAGAGTTGCGATCCATGGGGATTGTATGGAAGGCCGACTTGACATCGAGCTTGGCGAACCAATTCTTCCCGCGCTGACATTCTTGGATATCAACAATGAGCGGCATGGGGTATGCATCCTCAATCGTGACTTTGTTGAGGTCGCGGAAGTTGACACTGAACCGCTTCGTACAATCTGGCTTCCCCACAATCACCAGATTGGAGTGCCACGAGCTTTCCACTTCGACAATCACACCCTGTTCTTTGAGTTCTCGCAGGCCCTCGTTGATGAAATCCTTCTGATCTTGTAGTAAATGTCAAGCTTTCTGCTTATGTGGCGGCGCGTCTCCTGTGTTAATAACATGGACTGTGTCAATTGCTCCGATCTCGGCCGATTTGCCTGCGAACACTTCTTCATGGTACTCAAGGAGCTCCCTGACTTCTTGCTTCTGAAGTTCTGTCAAACGCTCGTGAAGCATATGGTTCCATCGTTGGGAATGTGGAACTGTTGGTGGGGGTGGCTCTTCATCTCCCACCAGGCCGGCTCCAAGGTCGGGGTCTGGGTCCCAATAGTCATAGACCTGCAGGTTGAAATTACGGGAGCCGCTGGGCGAGATGGTGAGGGCCCTGGATGGATGGGGTGGAGGCTCGTCATCGAGGCGCAGCCAGCCGACATCACTCATTGGTTCATCATCGGAATCATCCGAGCTCCCGTCCTCACAGAAGGCAGTGTCGTTGTTGCACACCAACATTTTTCCTTTGCGTCTCGCCTCCATATTGGGGTCGCTTCGGACTATTGGTCGTGAGTTCCCCTGCATGGGAGAGTGATCCGAGAGCTGAGGGAGCCGAGGACGAGGAAAGGTGGATGGCACCCCACCATACTCGCGAGGGAGTACGGGGGCTGAAGGGGGAAGGAGCCACTCTGGGGACGTCGACGATGGTCTGGGTATTGGCCCCATCGGTATCTGAGGTCGATCATCGGGCGGAGCAGGTGGTGTTTGTTCGGGATACCGCTCTTCCGCCATAGGCACGCGGTCCAGTTCTTGTTCCTCCTGAGTTGGTTCCGATAAAGTGGGCGGGACATCGTGCCTTGGGAATGCCAGAATATAGTTTCTGGCGGCGTGGTCCTCTGCGCAGGCTTCCTCCATTGAGAAGGGGTGGCCAACTTTCGTGAACATTGATGTTCGTGGCCCCACGATGAGTGCTGCACACGTGGTATACCCCGATGAAGTCAGCTGCATGACGCCCTCCCCGTAGAACAAAGCGGCCTGTCAGGGAATGAGGTAATCTATTCCCAACAGGACATCATAAGTGCGGGCCACCGTGACTTGCATGCGTACGGCTTCGTGGATGAGGCCCACCTGTAGGGGAAGATCATGTACGATGCCATGTCCTGCATCCATGCCGCCAGATGCATTTGTGAATATTTTGGTGGTTCGTCGAATCTTGTGATCCCAACTGACCACCTGCAGGACTTGAAGAGTTACTGTAGTGTGAGTGGCACCAAGGTCAATGATGGCCAGGAACTTCTTGCCGCATAACCATACAAAGCAGCTGGTTACTTCGTGGTGGGGAGCCTGTGTGCGCGGTGGTGCCAGGGGCACGGGTCGCCATCCCCAGGTGTCAGGCTCATCTTGGATAGCCAGTCTGCTGAATCGGTCATGCGAGATCTGTGTGCAGGTAAGGCAAATGCCAGCTGGTCGTAGCCTTTCCGCGTACTCTTGTAGAACTGCTAGGAAGTCCGGGAGACAAGTGGTATTTTGCTGTAAGTATTCTCCCAAGGACACCTCCTGGAACGGACGGTCGAAGGAGGTCATGACACTTGTAGCGGGGTCACTGCGTGCCGTCGATTCAAAGGACACCTTCGGGACCCCTCGGCGGCGGCGCGCGCGCAGGTGGCGGGTGGTTTCTAGGCATCGTTCTGATCTGACTTGGCAAGCGCGTCGAACGCGCCTCGACACACTTCTGAAGATCAGCTTCGGCCTGTTCCTGTCGCTCCTTGTATTGACGCATGCGTTCATACATCTCCACAATCGACCATCCCTCTACGCCATGCGCTTGAGCTGCCGTGACCAATTCCCGTTCTGCCTTTGTCAGGGGGGTCTCCGTCGTCCGTTCCTCCGATCAAGGAAGTCTGAGCTTCATATTTTGTGCCGGCGCATCTGAAGTGGACGGTTGAGTGTCGGCTGGGATTTCTCCTGTTTCCCTCTGCTGCGCATATGCTTTCCACTGCGCCGGCCCATTGTCCGCCGGACCAGAGGGTCGGGCGGTGATGTTGGGGCCGACAGCTTGCCGGGGTGCGCCAGTTCCCGCTGATCCCCGTCCCTAGTACTATCCTCCTCTGGCTGACACACCGGGCATTGGGATGGGGTTGGGGCACTCCTGACACCGATGATTGAACTCTCCGCATCCATAGCAACTTCCTGGTGGGAAGTTATGGGGGTTCATCGGGTTGGGTACCAAAGCACCCGTTGGCATGCAAATAGTAGGCGCCACGTGCTCTTTTGGTGTAGATTGCTCTCGAGCCGCACGTCGTTTTATCTCACGTTACTGAAATTCCGCTTCCTCTTTTAAAGCGTCCAGTGTGTTGAACTGGCGGAGATCTAAAGCATTGGCTATCGCTGGGATAAGAGAGTCCCGGTAGTACTCTTTGATCATTTGTAAGGGGATGTCGACGCAGCGCACCGAAATCTTGGTGAATTTGTCGTTGTGCAGCTTGATGTTTTCCCCAGACTTCATGCGGATTGTACGAATCTGGAGCTTCGCCTCCTCTAGGCTCATGAGATCGAAGCGCTTAGTCATCCTGTTTGCCAGGTCGTCAAAGTCAGCAAAAGGGCGTTCCTTGTGCTCTGCCGTAAACCACTCCAAGGCCTTCCCCTATAGTGCGAGATGTACCGCTGGGACAATGTAGTCAGGGGACAGCAGTCCGTACTCGAGACAAGTCCCCAACTTAGACAGCCACATAGCCGGGTCCTCTTGTGGTTCACCTTTGAAAACGTCGAGCTTTGGGAGGGTGTAGGAAGCCTTTGCCGCTGAGCTTGTGGTCAGTTCCTGCAGAGTCACCATCTGCACCTGTGCCCGCAGCGGAGCCCCCACGTGCGATCGGTGTGCCAGCGCCAGGCCAACTACCCTAGTACCAGCCGACGAAGCAACTGCTGCTCCCCTTGATCGAACACGTCCTGCATCGGTTCCTCCCAGTCCAAAACTCCCCATGTGCTGTCTTGTGGGCCTCGTCTGCACCCGTACAGCATACTGCTTACTTCCATGAGCCACTGATGCTTGCCCAAGTCCGGTCATCCCAGCCACCATGCGAGATTGCTGCTGGAGTCTTCCTGCCGGTGACGTGGCCGACGTCTTGCCTGTTTGGTGAGGAGGCGGCTGGCATCTTGACTACACAGGTGGTATGGTGTTTTTCGTCGACAGAGCCCCGGTGTGGCCGTGCGCGTCTGCAGTGGCACGCGTTTGCCTGGCGGGTCCAATTGTGGATGAGGCACTGACCCCTCGTGGTTCTAGAACCTCTCGGCGGCGTGATGCCGTTACCGCAGAGGGCGTCCTGCTCACGTGTTGCTGCTGCTGGGGCTGTGGCACGGCATGCAAGCGATGCAAAGTCACAGCGGACTGATCATCCCGTCGAGCTTCCCTGGGCCGTCGTCCCATTGCCTCCACATTCCTCTCTGCCCGAGGTGGAGACACTCCGCTTTCCGAAGCCGGTCGGCGAAGGTGGACAGTGGGGCTAGAGGGGACCACCGTGGGACGGAAGGTGACAAGTTGATGCAGGGCGTGCAGCGCGTGCATCGAAGGATGATCCAATGGTGTCTCATCTTCTTCTGCGTCATCTTCCTGGACGTCGTCCATATCTGCATAATCCCTGTCATGGGTGGCGGAGGGTACCGGTGATGGGGCCCTTGGGGTAGAAAACTCGAGGCGCCGTGGTGCTGTCTGTGTTGACGTCATTTTCACTGCCTCGTAGATGGTTCTCCCATCCGGCGTTGTGACTTTGTGAAGCAAAACCGGTCGTTCATCCGCCTCTAGTTCCTCTTCTTCTTCCGATACATAGTCCTCCACCTGCATAGAGTCGTGGTGCCCGTCAGGGTCATCTCGGCGAACTCCTTCTGGATCTTCCTGCGTTGGGCCCGCCAACCGCGCCTGTCGGATCGCCTTCCATTCGCGGAGCTCCTCGAGCCGCCGCAGGTGAAACTCTTCTTCTTCATCGGGATCCATCTCGTCCACCTCGTTGTACATCTACGGAGACCGATCATCCACTGGATCCTAGTTGAAGTTAGGATCCAGCCCCGGCGGTTCCTCAGGGCTTTTCTCGTAGCGGCGTGCGGGGGCGGCTCGTCTCATCTTCACTTCTCCGGAGGCGCAAGACGCGGCAGCGTTCGTCCTTGCATCGCTGATGGCACTTGTTGAATAATCCACCAGCACTGGTGCTCTACCCTGGCGTTGGTGGTCTCTATTCGAGCGAAGATCCGACGGCTCTCCCCGTGAAGATTCTCGCCCCGAATTATAGACTGATCTGCAGGCACATGTCACACTCGTTGCAGAAAACAACTGAAGTCCACGCTCACTGCACCATTAACACTGTTATACCCTTTTTCGCCTTCGGCCGGAATCGGGTCTGACAGCATGCGAGGATCAGCTCCGCAGGCGTTCGCTCTTCCCGAGCTATCCCCGCGACAGCGTTATCCGGGTCCGCTCTATGCCGAACCGCCTAGCCCCTCGAAGGCGCGCGACGGATCATTCACCAGACAAGCATTGACTGTGCTTTGCACTCCACTAGCCTAAGACAATCACCACTGAGCTATTTTAGCACTTCACTCACCCCAATTAATCCTTAAAGGTCAATCATTCACCGGATGGTGTGATCTCTACACAGAGAACTCTTCCTAGGTGCTCAAGGGAATGGTTCGACCAACAATCCACCAGATTATCAAGGCATTCATACTTGTGCTTCTCATCAGGCCCTGACGGTCAATCGTTCACCGTACCATATGATGTCAAAGCTGAAGAGACTTCGTCTAACTACACAATGGAGAGAACTTGGAGAATCACGGAATGTGCATTCAACTTAGCGAAGATACAACCAAGCAACCAGCCTCCTATCTAAGTGGTTAGCTACCTATACATCACCAAGCAACACACGCAAACCATAAGCCTCCCGTATCTCCGGGTCATCGGCGGGTGATGGTCCTCGCACAAACACTGTGTGGTGAATGGCGGCTCCGTTGCCCGCTCGTGGGACGACGCGGCGTAGCTCCAGTGGTCCACCAGCGCGATGACCTGCACGGGACAGCAAACGAGCCGGGTCCTCCTCTTGCAGGCGGGCAAGTTCTTGTTGGTAGCGGCGATAGGCTCGGTACGCCTCGGCACGCTCATCAGCCGCCTCTGTCGCACGTCGTCTGAAGTTTTGCACGACTTCCTGCCAGCTCTCCACGCGGCGAGGTTCGTCGTCCCGGGGAAGCCTCTATAGCCACGGTTGCCAGAGCTGCTCCACAGCTCCGCCTGTAGGATGGTGCGCCCACTGCATCACTCCCAGGACTGTCCGGGCTCCAAGCCAATGTGGGACATTGCAGCAGCTACAGATGGCGTAGAAAGTCACCGGGGAGTCTCAGGGGCCACGTCTTGAGCTTGGAGGCTGGTGCTCCCGGGGGAACTCAAGACCAGACCATGATGGCTCCGTGACGTGCTCCTCGGGGAGCGGCCTTCCCATTTGAGGCCGGCACACACACACACACTACTATTCCCTTATGCCCTGAGTCTAGACTAACTTCCCTATTCTAACTTGTCATGAGACGGGACGCGGGTCCCGCTCGACAGTCTGGTTCAACCGAGGGGCAGCAATCTCTCGGTTCAGCCGATGGTTGCAGGATCGGCTTCCTCCCCCAGCATCGGACGAGTGTCCAGCAGCGCAACTCGCCGGTAGCGGGCGTGGTGCAGGAGCAGGAACGTCCAATGTCGATATCCCACTCGGCTTCTTGCGATGGAGCGTCTACAGTTGACGCTTGGCAGCAGCTCTTCTCATCAGCAGCCTCTTTTCTCTCACCCCCTTTCCTTTTTATCTTCTCCTTGTGGCGCCTCTTCCCACATTTCTTCTCACTCTCCAGCCCCACCTCGCGGTCCGCACATCAAAACGCTTTTGGATAAGGCACTCTGAGCACCGCTCCTGTCCTCGAGGGTTGGACGCGACTCCGCTCCCATCAAGCCAGCCTCGGGCCGCCTTTCTTTCCTCTTGGCAGGTCTGGTTGGCTTACGCGGCCCGCCGCAATACCCTCCTCGCGCCCCGTCACTCCCCGGATTCGAACTGCCCTCCTGATGATTTCTTTTCCTGGCTCGAGCAGTCGTCGGATGATTCGTCGACCTCCCTTGTTCCACTCCTCCTCCGTGAATCCGGGTTCCGGCTCCCCTTTTTTTCATTCTCCGGTAGATGAACAAAACATCATTAACAACCTGTGCCTATGGTACCTGCGCCTGTGCCCAGTGTACCTACGCCTGTGTTTAGGGTTCATGCGCCTATGCCTATGGTACCTGCGCCTGTGCTTAGGGTACCTGTGCCTGTGCCTAGGATACCTGCGCCTGTCCCTAGGGTACCAGCGCCTGTGCCTGGGGTGACTGTGCTTGTGCATAGGGTACCTGCGCTAGTGCCTAGGGTACCTGCGCCTGTGCGTAGGGTACCTGCGCCAGTGCTTAGGGTACCTACGCTTGTGCCTAGGGTACCTGCGCCTTTGCCTAGGGTACCTGCGCCTGTGCCTAGAGTACGTGCGCCTGTTCCTAGGGTACCTGCGCCTGTGCCCATGTTACCTACGTCTGTGCCTAGGGTACCTGCGCCTATCCTTAGATTACTTGTTCCTGTGCCTAGAGCACCTGCGCCTGTGCCTAGGGTACCTGTGCCTGTGCCCAAGTTACCTACGCATGTGTCTGGGGTACCTGTGCTTGTCCTTAGGGTACCTGTGCTTGTGCCTATGGTACTTGCGCCTATGCCTATGGTACTTGCGCCTGTGCTTAGGGTACCTTTACTTGTGCCTAGGGTACCTATGCCCGTGCCTAGGGTACCTGCGCCTGTGCCTGGAGTACCTGCGCCTATGCCTGGGGTAGATGCGCCTGTGCCTAGGGTACCTGCGTGTGTGCCTATAGTACCTGTGCTTGTGCTTAGGGTGCCTGCGCTTGTGCCTAGGGTACCTGCGCCTGTGCCTAGGGTACCACGTCTGTGCCTAGGGTACCTGCGCCAGTGCCTAAGGTACCTGCACCAGTGCCTAGGGTACCTGTGCGTGTGCCAGGGGTACCTGCGATTGTGCCTAGGGAACCTGTGCCTGTGCCTAGGGTACCTGCGCCTGTACCCAGGTTACATGCGCCTGTGCCTAGGGTACCTGCGCCTGTGCCTACGGTACCTGCGCCTGTGCCTAGGTTACATGCGCATGTGTCTAGGGTACCTGCGCTTGTCCCTAGGGTACCTGCTCCTGTGCCTAGGGTACCTGCGCCTGTGCCTAGGGTACCTGTGCCTGTGCCTAGGGTACCTGCGCCTGTGCCTAGGGTACCTGCGCCTGTGCCTACGGTACCTGCGCCTGTGCCTAGGTTACATGCGCATGTGTCTAGGGTACCTGCGCTTGTCCCTAGGGTACCTGCTCCTGTGCCTAGGGTACCTGCGCCTGTGCCTAGGGTACCTGTGCCTGTGCCTATGGTACTTGCGTGTGTGCCTAGGATACCTATGCCTGTGCCTTGGGTACATGCGCCTCTGCCTAGGGTACCTCCGCCTGTGCCTGGGTTACCTGCGCCTAGACCTATGGTATGTGTGCCTGTGCCTAGGGTGCCTGCGACTATGCGTAGGGAACCTGCGCCTGTGCCTAGGGTGCCTGCGATTGTGCATAGGGTACCTGCGCCTGTGCCTAGGGTACCTACGCCTATGCTTAGGGTACCTGCGCCTGTGCCTAGGGTACCTGCCCTTGTGCTTAAGGTACCTCCGCCTGTGCATAGGGTAATTGTTCCTGTGCCTAGGGTACCTGCGCCTGTGCCTAGGGTACCTGCGCCTATGCCTAGGGTACCTGCACCTGTGCCTAGCGTACCTACGCCGGTGCCTGGGGTACCTGCGCCTGTGCCTGGGGTACCTGCGCCTGTGCCTAGGGTACGTACACCTGTGCCTAGGATACCTGCGCATGTGCCTAGGGTACCTGCGCCTGTGTCTCGGGTACCTGCGCCTCTCCCTAGGGTGCGTGCGCCTTTGCCTGGGGTGCCTGCGACTGTGCATAGGGTACCTATGCCTGTGCCTATTGTACCTGCGCTTGTGCCTAGGGTACCTGCGCCTGTTTTTAGGGTTCATGCGCCTGTGCATAGGGTACCTGCGCCTGTGCTTAGGGTACCTGTGTCTGTGCCTAGGATACTTGCGCCTGTCCCTATGGTACCTGCGCCTGTGCCTGGGGTGCCTGTGCCTGTGCATATGGTACCTGCGCCTGTGCCTAGGGTACCTGCGCCTGTATGTAGGGTACCTGCGCCAGTGCTTAGGGTACCTGCGCTTGTGCCTAGGATACCTGCGCCTGTGCCTAGGGTACCTGCGCCTGTGCCTAGGGTACCTGCGCCTGTGCCTAGGGTACCTGCGCCTGTGCCTAGGGTACCTGCGCCTGTGCCTAGGGTACCTGCGCCTGTGCCTAGGGTACCTGCGCCTGTGCCTAGGGTACCTGCGCCTGTGCCTAGGGTACCTGCGCCTGTGCCTAGGGTACCTGCGCCTGTGCCTAGGGTACCTGCGCCTGTGCCTAGGGTACCTGCGCCTGTGCCTAGGGTACCTGCGCCTGTGCCTAGGGTACCTGCGCCTGTGCCTAGGGTACCTGCGCCTGTGCCTAGGGTACCTGCGCCTGTGCCTAGGGTACCTGCGCCTGTGCCTAGGGTACCTGCGCCTGTGCCTAGGGTACCTGCGCCTGTGCCTAGGGTACCTGCGCCTGTGCCTAGGGTACCTGCGCCTGTGCCTAGGGTACCTGCGCCTGTCCCTATGGTACCTGCGCCTGTGCCTGGGGTGCCTGTGCCTGTGCATATGGTACCTGCGCCTGTGCCTAGGGTACCTGCGCCTGTATGTAGGGTACCTGCGCCAGTGCTTAGGGTACCTGCGCTTGTGCCTAGGATACCTGCGCCTGTACCTAGGGTACCTGCGCCTGTGCCTAGAGTAACTGCGCCTGTGCCTAGGGTACCTACGCCTGTGCCTAGGTTACCTGCGCCTGTGCCTAGGGTACCTGCGCCTATCCCTAGATTACTTGTGACTGTGCCTAGGGTACCTGCGCCTATGCATAGGGTACCTGTGCCTATGCCTAAGATACCTGCACCTGTGCCTAGAGTACTTGCGCCTGTGCCCAAGTTACCCGCGCCGGTGCCTAGGGTACCTGCGCCTGTCCCTAGAGTACATGCGCCTGGGCCTAGGGTACCTGCACTTGTGCCTAAAGTACTTGCGCCTATGCCTAGGGTACCTGCGCCTGTGCCTAGGGTACCTGCGCCCGTGTCCAGGTTACCTGCGCCTGTGCCTAGGGTACCTGCGCCTATGCCTAGGGTACCTGCGCCTGTGCCCAGGTTACTTGCGCCTATGCCTAGGGTACCTGCGCTTGTGCCTAGGGTACCTGCGCCTGTGCCTAGGGTACCTGCGCCCGTGTCCAGGTTACCTGCGCCTGTGCCTAGGGTACCTGCGCCTATGCCTAGGGTACCTGCGCCTGTGCCCAGGTTACTTGCGCCTATGCCTAGGGTACCTGCGCTTGTGCCTAGGGTACCTTCGCCTGTGCCTAGGGTACCTACGCCTGTGCCTAGGGTACCTGCGCCTGTGCTTAGGGTACCTGCGCCTGTGCTTAGTGGACCTGCGCCTGTCCCTAGGAAACCTGCACCTCTGCTTGGGGTGCGTGCGCTTGTGCACAGGTTACCTGCGCCTGTGCCTAGGGTACGTGTGCCTATGCCTTGGGTACCTACGCCTGTGCCTAGGGTACCTGCGCATTTACCTAAGGTACCTGTGCCTGTGCCTAGGGTACCTGCGCTTGTGCCTGGGGTACCTGCGCCTGTGCCCAGGTGACCTGCGCGTGTGCCTAGGACACCTATGCCTGTGCTTAGGGTACCTGCGCCTATGCCTAGGGTACGTGCGCCTACGCCTAGGGTACCTACGCCTGTGCCTAGGGTACCTCCACCTATGCCTGGGGTACCTGCGCCTGTGCTTAGGGTACATGCGCCTGTCCCTAAGGTACCTTCGCCTCTGCCTAGGGTACCTGCGCCTGTACTTAGGGTACCTGTGCCTCTGCTTAGGGTACGTACACCTGTGCCTAGGGTACCTGTGCCTATGCCTATGGTACCTGCGCCGGTTCATATGGTACCTGCGCCTGTGCTTAGGGTACCTACGCCTATGCCTAGGGTACCTGCACCTGTGCCTATGGTACCTACGCCTGTGCCTAGGGTACGTGCGCCTTGGCTTAGGGTAACTGAGCCTGTGCATAGGGTACCTGTGTCTATGCCTAGTGCACCTGCACCTGTGCCTAGAGTACCTACGCCTGTCCCTAGGGTACCTGCGCTTGTGCCTAGGGTACCAGTGCATGTTCCTAGGGTACCTGCACCTGAGCTCAGGGTACCTCCGCATGTGCCTAGGGTACCTGCGCCTGTGCCTAGGGTACCTGCGCCTGTGCCTAGGATACGTGTGCCTATGACTAGGGTACCTGCGCATGTGCCTAGGGTACGTGCGCCTGTGCCTAGGGTACCTGCGCCTATGACTAGGGTACCTGCGCATGTGCCTATAGGACATGTGCCTGTGCCTAAGGTACGTGCGCCTGTGCCTAGGGTACCTGTGCCTGTGCCCAGGTTACATGCGCCTGCGCCTAGGGTACCTGCGCCTGTGCACAGGGTACATGCGCTTGTGCCTATGGTACCTGCGCCTGTCCCTAAGGTACCTGCGCCTGTGCCTAGGCTACGTGTGCCTGTGCATAGGGTACTTGCGCCTGTGCTTAGGGTACTTGCACCTGTGCCTACGGTACCTGCTCCTGTGCCTAAGGTACCTGCGCCTGTGCCAAGGATCCTACGTGAGTGCCTAGGTTACGTGTGCCTGTGCCTAGGGTACCTGCGCCTGTCCCTAGGGTACCTGCGCCTGTGCCAGGGGTACTTGCGACTATGCATAGGGTACCTGCACCTGTGTTAGGGTACCTGTGCTTGTGCCTAGGATACCTACACCTCTGCCTAGGGTACCTGCGCCTGTGCCTAGGGTACTTGCGCTTGTGCCTATGGTACCTACGTCTGTGCCTGGGGTGCCTGCGACTGTGCCTAGCGTACCAACACCTGTGCTTAGGGTACCTGCGCCTGTGCCTAGGGTACCTGTGCCTGTGCTTAGGGTACCTGCGCCTGTTCCTAGGGTACCTGCGCTTGTACTTAGGGTACCTGCGCTTGTGCCAGGGGTACCTGCGCCTGTGCCTAGGGTACCTACACCTGTGCCTAGGGTACTTGCGCCTGTGCCTAAGATACCTGCGCCTGTGCCTTGGGTACCTGTGCCTGTACCTAGGGTACCAGCGCCTGTGCCTAGGGTACCTGCGCCTATGCTTAGGGTACCTGCGCTTGTCCCTGGGGTATCTCCGCCTGTGCCTAGGGTACCTGCGCCTGTGCCTGGGAGACCTACGCCTGTGCCCAGGTTACCTGCGCCTGCGCCTAGGGTACCTGCGCCTCTGCCTAGGGTACCTGCGCCCATGCCTAGGGTACCCGCGCCTTTGCCCAAGTTACCTGTGGCTGTGCCTATGGTGCCTGCGCCTGTCCCTAGGGTACCTGCGTCTGTGCCTAGGGTACCTTGCACCTGTGCCTAGGGTACCTGCGCCTGTGCCTAGGGTACGTGCGACTTTTCCTAGGGTACATGCGCCTGTGCCTAGGGTACCTACGCCTGTGCCCAGGTTACCTGTGCCTATGCCTACGGTACCTGCGCCTGTCCCTAGGGTACCAGCGCCTGTGCCTATGGTACCTGTGCCTGTGCCTAGGGTACCTATGACTATGCCTAGGGTACCTATGACTGTGCCTAAGGTGTGTGGGACTGTGCATAGGGAACCTGCGCTTGTGCCTAGGGTACCTGCGCCTTTGCCTAGAGTACCTGCGCCTGTCCCTAGGGTACCTGAGCCTATGCCTAGGGTGCCTGCGACTGTGCATAGGGTACCTGCACCTATGCCTAGGGTACCTGCGCCTATGCCTAGGGTACGTGCGCCTGTGCACAGGGTACCTGCGCCTGTGCCTAGGGTACCTGCGCCTGTGCCTAGGGTATCTGCGCCTGCGCCTAGGGTACCTGCACCTACGCCTAGGGTACCTGAACCTGTGCCTAGGGTACCTGCACCTGTGCCTAGGGTACCTGCACCTGTGCTTAGGGTGCGTGCGCCTATGCCTAGGGTACCTACGCCTGTGCTTAGGGTGCCTGCGCCTTTGCCTAGGGTACTTGCGCATGTCCTTAGGGTACCTGCGCCTGTGCCTAGGATACCTGCGCTTGTGCCTAGGGTACCTGCGCCTGTGTCAGGGTACCTGCGCTTGTGCCTAGGGTACCTGCGCCTGTGCCTAGGATACCTGCGCTTGTGCCTAGGGTACCTGCGCCTGTGCCTAGGATACCTGCGCTTGTGCCTAGGGTACCTGCGCCTGTGCCTAGGATACCTGCGCTTGTGCCTAGGGTACCTGCGCCTGTGCCTAGGATACCTGCGCTTGTGCCTAGGGTACCTGCGCCTGTGCCTAGGATACCTGCGCTTGTGCCTAGGGTACCTGCGCCTGTGCCTAGGATACCTGCGCTTGTGCCTAGGGTACCTGCGCCTGTGCCTAGGATACCTGCGCTTGTGCCTAGGGTACCTGCGCCTGTGCCTAGGATACCTGCGCTTGTGCCTAGGGTACCTGCGCCTGTGCCTAGGATACCTGCGCTTGTGCCTAGGGTACCTGCGCCTGTGCCTAGGATACCTGCGCTTGTGCCTAGGGTACCTGCGCCTGTGCCTAGGATACCTGCGCTTGTGCCTAGGGTACCTGCGCCTGTGCCTAGGATACCTGCGCTTGTGCCTAGGGTACCTGCGCCTGTGCCTAGGATACCTGCGCTTGTGCCTAGGGTACCTGCGCTTGTCCCTAGGGTACCTGCGCCTGTTCAGGGTACCTGCGCCTGTGCCTAGGGTTCCTGCGACTGTGCCTAGGGTACCTGTGCCTGTCCCTAGGGTACCTACACATGTGCCTAGGATACCTGCGCCTGTGCCTAGGGTACGTGCGCGTGTGCCTAGGGTACCTGCGCCTGTGCCCAGGTCACCTGGGCCTGTGCCTAGGGTACCTGCATCTGTGCCTAGGGTACCTTAGCCTGTGCCTAGAGTACATGCGCTTGTGCCTAGGGTACCTGCACCTGTGCCTAGGGTACCTACGCTTGTGCCTAAGTACGTGCACCTGTGCCTAGGATACCTGCGCCTGTGCCTATGGTATCTACACCTGTGCCTAGGGTACCTGCGCCTGTGCCTAGGGTACCTGCGCCTGCGCCTAAGGTACCTTCGCCTGTGCCTAGGGTACCTGCACCTGTGCCTAAGGTACCTGCGCCTGTGCCTAGGGTACCTGCGCCTATGCCTAGGGTACCTACGCTTGTGCCTAGGGTACGTGCACCTGTGCCTAGGATACCTGCGCCTGTGCCTATGGTATCTGCACCTGTGCCTAGGGTACGTGCGCCTGTGCCTAGGGTACCTGCGCCTGTGCCTAGAGTACCTGCGCCTGTGCCTAGGGTACCTGCGCCTATGCCTAGGGTACCTACGCTTGTGCCTAGGGTACGTGCACCTGTGCCTAGGATACCTGCGCCTGTGCCTATGGTATCTGCACCTGTGCCTAGGGTACGTGCGCCTGTGCCTAGGGTACCTGCGCCTGTGCCTAGAGTACCTGCGCCTGTGCCTAGGGTACCTGCGCCTATGCCTAGGGTACCTACGCTTGTGCCTAGGGTACGTGCACCTGTGCCTAGGATACCTGCGCCTGTGCCTATGGTATCTGCACCTGTGCCTAGGGTACGTGCGCCTGTGCCTAGGGTACCTGCGCCTGTGCCTAGAGTACCTGCGCCTGTGCCTAGGGTACCTGCGCCTATGCCTAGGGTACCTACGCTTGTGCCTAGGGTACGTGCACCTGTGCCTAGGATACCTGCGCCTGTGCCTATGGTATCTGCACCTGTGCCTAGGGTACGTGCGCCTGTGCCTAGGGTACCTGCGCCTGTGCCTAGAGTACCTGCGCCTGTGCCTAGGGTACCTGCGCCTATGCCTAGGGTACCTACGCTTGTGCCTAGGGTACGTGCACCTGTGCCTAGGATACCTGCGCCTGTGCCTATGGTATCTGCACCTGTGCCTAGGGTACGTGCGCCTGTGCCTAGGGTACCTGCGCCTGTGCCTAGAGTACCTGCGCCTGTGCCTAGGGTACCTGCGCCTATGCCTAGGGTACCTACGCTTGTGCCTAGGGTACGTGCACCTGTGCCTAGGATACCTGCGCCTGTGCCTATGGTATCTGCACCTGTGCCTAGGGTACGTGCGCCTGTGCCTAGGGTACCTGCGCCTGTGCCTAGAGTACCTGCGCCTGTGCCTAGGGTACCTGCGCCTATGCCTAGGGTACCTACGCTTGTGCCTAGGGTACGTGCACCTGTGCCTAGGATACCTGCGCCTGTGCCTAGGGTACCTGCACCTGTGCCTAGGGTACCTGCGCCTGTCCCTAGGGTATCTGCGCCTATGCCTGGGGTACCTGCAACGGTGCATAGGGTACCTGCACCTGTGTTAGGGTACCTGCGCCTGTGCCTAGGATACCTGCGCCTTTGCCTAGGGTATCTGCGCCTGTGCCTAGGGTACTTGCGCTTGTGCCTAGGATACCTACGTTTGTGCCTGGGGTGCCTGCAACTGTTCCTAGGGTACCTACGCGTGTGCTTAGGGTACCTGCGCCTGTGTCTAGGGTACCTGCGCCTGTGCTTAAGGTACCTGCGCCTATGCCTAGGGTACCTGCGCTTGTGCTTATGGTACCTGCGCTTGTGCCAGGGGTACCTGCGCCTGTGCCTAGGGTACCTGCGCCTGTGCCTAGGGTACGTGCGCCTGTGCCTACGGTACCTGCACCTGTGCCTAGGGTACTTGCGCCTGTGCCTATGGTACTTGCGACTGTGCTTAGGGTACCTGCGCTTGTGCCTTGGGTACCTGTGCCTTTGCCTAGGGTACCAGTGCCTGTGCCTAGGGTGAGCGCCTGTGCTTAGGGTACTTGTGCATGTCCCTTGGATACCTGCGCCTGTGCCTAGGGTACCTGCGCCTGTGCCTGGGGTACCTGCGCCTGTGCCCAGGTTACCTGCGCCTCCGCGTAGGGTAGCTGCGCCTCTGCCTAGGGTACCTGCGCCCATGCCTAGTGTACCCGCGCCTTTCCCCAGGTTACTTGTGGCTGTGCCTAGGGTACCTGCGCCTTTCCCTAGGGTACCCGTGCCTATGCCTAGGGTACCTGCACCTGTGCCGAGGGTACATGCGCCTGTGCCTAGGGTACCTGCAACTGTTCCTAGGGTACTTGCGCCTGTGCCTAGGGTACCTACGATTGTGCCCAGGTTACCTGCGCTTGTGCCTACAGTACCTGCGCCTGTCCCTAGGGTACCAGCGCATGTGCCTATGGTACCTGCGCCTGTGCCTAGGGTACCTACGACTATGCCTAGGGTACCTGCGACTCTGCCTAGGGTGCGTGGGACTGTGCATAGGGTACCTGCGCTTGTGCCTAGGGTACCTGCGCCTATGCCGAGGGTACCTACGCTTGTGCCTAGGGTACGTGCACCTGTGCCTAGGATACCTGCGCCTGTGCCTATGGTATCTGCACCTGTGCCTAGGGTACGTGCGCGTGTGCCAAGGGTACTTGCGCCTGTGCCTAGAGTACCTGCTCCTGTGCCTAGGGTACTTGCGCCTATGCCCAGGGTACCTGCGCTTGCGCCTAGGGTACCTGCGCCTGTGCCTATGGTATCTGCACCTGTGCCTAGGGTACGTGCGCGTGTGCCAAGGGTACTTGCGCCTGTGCCTAGAGTACCTGCTCCTGTGCCTAGGGTACTTGCGCCTATGCCCAGGGTACCTGCGCTTGCGCCTAGGGTACCTGCGCCTGTGCCTATGGTATCTGCACCTGTGCCTAGGGTACCTGCGCTTGTGACTAGGGTATCTGCGCCTGTGCCTAGGGTACCTGCTTCTGTGCCTACGGTACCTGCGCTTGTGCCTAGGGTACTTACGCCTGTGTCTAGGGTACCTGCGCCTGTGCCTAGGGTACCTACGCCTGTGCCTAGGGTACCTGCGCTTGTGCCTTGGGTACCTGCGCCTATGCCTAGGGTACCTGCGCCTGTGCCTAGGGTACCTGCGCTTGTGCCTAGGGTACCTGCGTCCGTGCCTGGGGTGCATGCGACTGTGCCTAGGGTACCTGCGCCTGTGCTTATGGTACGTGCGCCTGTGCCTAGGGTACTTGCGCCTGTGCTTAGGGTACCTGCGCCTGTGCCTAGGGTACCTGCTTCTGTGCCTACGGTACCTGCGCTTGTGCCTAGGGTACCTGCGCTTGTGCCTAGTGTACTTGCGCTTGTGCCTAGGGTACGTGCGCCTCTCCTTAGGGTACCTACGCCTGTGCCTGGGGTACCTACGACTATGCCATGTGTACGTGCGCCTATGCTTAGGGTACCTGCCCCTGTGCCTAGGGTTATCTGTGCCTGTGCCTAGGGTACGTGCGCTTGTGCCTAGGTTACCTGCGCTTGTCCCTAGGGTACCTGCGCCTGTTCAGGGTACCTGCGCCTATGCCTAGGGTACCTGCGACTGTGCCTAGGGTACCTGCGCCTGTCCCTAGGGTACCTACACATGTGCCTAGGATACCTGCGCCTATGCCTAGGGTACCTACGCGTGTGCCTAGGGTACCTGCGCCTGTGCCCAGGTCACCTGGGCCTGTGCCTAGGGTACCTGCATCTGTGCCTAGGGTACCTTAGCCTGTGCCTAGAGTACCTGCGCCTGTGCCTAGGGTACCTGCACCTGTGTCTAGGGTACCTACGCTTGTGCCTAGGGTACGTGCACCAGTGCCTAGGATACATGCGCCTGTGCCTATGGTATCTGCACCTGTGCCTAGGGTACCTGCGCCTGTGCCTAGGGTACTTGCGCCTGCGCCTGAGGTACCTTCGCCTGTACCTACGGTACCTGCACCTGTGCCTAGGGTACGTGCGCCTGTCCCTAGGGTACCTGCGCTTGTGCCTAGGGTACCTGCGCCTGTGTCTAGGGTACCTGCGCCTGTGCCTAGGGTACCTACGCCTGTGCCTAGGGTACCTGCGCTTGTGCCTAGGATACCTGCGCCTGTGCCTAGGGTACCTGCGCCTGTGCCTAGGGTACCTGCGCATGTGCTTAGGGTACCTGCGCCTGTGCCTAGGGTACCTGCGCCTGTGCCTACGGTACCTGCGCCTGTGCCTAGGGTACCCGCGCCTGTGCCTAGGGTACCTGCGCCTATGCCTAGGGTACCTGCGCCTGTGCCGAGGGTACTTGCGCCTGTGCCTAGGGTACCTACGCCTGTCCCTAGGGTACCTGCGCCTGTGCCTAGGCTACCTGCGCCTGTGCCTAGGGTACCTGCGCATGTGCTTAGGGTACCTGCGCCTGTGCCTGGGGTACCTCTGCCTGTGCCTAGGGTACGTGCGCCTTTGCCTAGGGTACCTGCGCCTGTGCCTAGGGTACCTGCGCCTTTGCTTAGGGTACCTGCGCCTCTGCCTAGGGTACCTGCGCCTCTACTTAGAGTACCTCCGCCTTTGCCTAGGGTACCTGCGCCTGTCCTTAGGGTACCTGCGCCTGTGCCTAGGGTATCTGCGCCTAAGCCTAGGGTACGTGCACCTTTGCTTAGGGTACCTGCTTCTGTGCCTAGGGTACCTGCGCCTGTGCCTAGGGTACCCGCGCTTGTGCCTAGGGTACCTGCGCTTGTGCCTAGGGTACCTGCGCCTGTGCCTAGGATCCTGCGTGTGTGCCTAGGTTACCTATGCCTGTGCCTAGGGTACATGCGCCTCTCCCTAGGGTACCTTCCCCTATGCCTGGTATACCTGCGACTGTGCATAGGGTACCTGCACCTGTGTTAGGGTACCTGCGCCTGTGCCTAGGATACCTGCACCTTTGCCTAGAGTACCTGCGCCTGTGCCTAGGGTACTTGCGCTTGTGCCTAGGATACCTACATCTGTGCCTGGGGTGCCTGCGACTGTTCCTAGGGTACCTACGCGTGTGCTTAGGGTACCTGCGCCTGTGTCTAGGGTACCTGCGCCTGTGCTTAGGGTACGTGCGCCTATGCCTAGGGTACCTGCGCTTGTGCTTAGGGTTCCTGTGCTTGTGCCAGGGGTACCTACGCCTGTGCCTAGGGTACCTGCGCCTGTGTCTAGGGTACCTGCGCCTATGCCTAGGTTACCTGCACCTGTGCCTCGGGTACTTGCGCCTGTGCCTATGGTACGTGCGCCTGTGCTTAGGGTTCCTACGCTTGTGCCTTGGGTACCTTTGCCTGTGCCTAGGGTACAAGCGCTTGTGCCTAGGGTACCTACGCCTGTGCTTATGGTACTTGCGCGTGTCCCTGGGATACCTGCGCCTGTGCCTAGGGTACCTGCGCCTGTGCCTGGGGTACCTGCGCCTGTGCCCAGGTTACCTGCGCCTCCACCTAGGGTACCTGCGCCTATGCCTAGGGTACCCGCGCCTTTGCCCAGGTTACCTGTGGCTGTGCCTAAGGTACCTGCGCTTGTCCCTAGGGTACCTGCGCCTATGCCTAGGGTACCTGCACCTGTGCCTAGGGTACATGCGCCTGTGCCTAGGGTACCTGCAACTGTTCCTAGGGTACTTGCGCCTGTGCCTAGGGTACCTACGACTGTGCCCAGGTTACCTGCGCCTGTGCCTACGGTACCTGCGCCTGTCCCTAGGCTACCAGCGCCTGTGCCTATGGTACCTGCGCCTGTGCCTAGGGTACCTACGACTATGCCTAGGGTACCTGCGACTGTGCATAGGGTGCATGGGACTGTGCATAGGGTACCTGCGCTTGTGCCTAAGGTACCTGTGCCTGTGCCTAGAGTACCTGCGCCTGTCCCTAGGGTACCTGCGCCTATGCCGAGGGTACCTACGCTTGTGCCTAGGGTACGTGCACCTGTGCCTAGGATACCTGCGCCTGTGCCTATGGTATCTGCACCTGTGCCTAGGGTACGTGCGCTTGTGCCTAGGGTACCTGCGCCTATGCCTAGGGTACCTGCGCCTGTGCCTAGGGTACCTGCGACTATGCCTAGGGTACCTGCGACTGTGCATAGGGTGCATGGGACTGTGCATAGGGTACCTGCGCTTGTGCCTAAGGTACCTGTGCCTGTGCCTAGAGTACCTGCGCCTGTCCCTAGGGTACCTGCGCCTGTGCCGAGGGTACCTGCGCCTGTGCCTAGGGTACCTGCGACTATGCCTAGGGTACCTGCGACTGTGCATAGGGTGCATGGGACTGTGCATAGGGTACCTGCGCTTGTGCCTAAGGTACCTGTGCCTGTGCCTAGAGTACCTGCGCCTGTCCCTAGGGTACCTGCGCCTGTGCCGAGGGTACCTGCGCCTGTGCCTAGGGTACCTGCGACTATGCCTAGGGTACCTGCGACTGTGCATAGGGTGCATGGGACTGTGCATAGGGTACCTGCGCTTGTGCCTAAGGTACCTGTGCCTGTGCCTAGAGTACCTGCGCCTGTCCCTAGGGTACCTGCGCCTGTGCCGAGGGTACCTGCGCCTGTGCCTAGGGTACCTGCGACTATGCCTAGGGTACCTGCGACTGTGCATAGGGTGCATGGGACTGTGCATAGGGTACCTGCGCTTGTGCCTAAGGTACCTGTGCCTGTGCCTAGAGTACCTGCGCCTGTCCCTAGGGTACCTGCGCCTGTGCCGAGGGTACCTGCGCCTGTGCCTAGGGTACCTGTGCCTGTGTCTAGGGTACCTGCGCCTGTGCCTAGGGTACCTACGCCTGTGCCTAGGTTACCTGCGCTTGTGCCTAGGGTACCTGCGCCTGTGCCTAGGATACCTGCGCCTGTGCCTAGGTTACCTGCGCCTGTGCTTAGGAGACCTGCGCCTACACCTAGGGTACCTGCTCATGTGCCTAGGGTACGTGCACCTATCCCTAAAGTACCTGCGCCTATGCCTAGGGTACCTGCGCCTATGCCTAAGGTACTTGTGCCTGTCCTTAGGGTACCTGCGCCTGTGCCTAGGGTTCCTGTGACTATGCATAGGGTTCCTGCGCCTGTGCCTAGGGTACCTGCGCCTATGCTTAGGGTACCTGCGCCTGTGCCTAGGGTACCTGCGCCAGTGCTTAGGGTACCTGCGCCTGTGCTTCGGGTACCTGCGCCTGTGCCTAGGGTACCTGCGCCTATGCCTAGGGTACCTGCGCCTATGCCTAGGGTACCTGCGCCTATGCCTAGGGTACCTGCGCCTATGCCTAGGGTACCTGCGCCTGTGCCTAGGGTACGTGCGCCTGTGCCTGGGGTACCTGCGCCTATGCCTAGGGTACTTGCGCCTGTGCCTAGGGTACCTGCGCCTGTGCGTTGGGTACCTGCGCCTGTGCCTGGAGTACCAGCACCTGTGCCTAGGGTACTTGTGCATGTGCTTAGGGTACCTGCGCCTGTCCTTGGGGTACCTGCGCCTGTGCCTAGGGTACCTGCGCCTGTGCCCATGGTACCTGCGCCTGTGCCCAGTTTACCTGCGCCTGCGCCTAGGGTACCTGCGCCTCTGGCTAGGGTACCTGCACCTATGCCTAGGGTACCTGCGCCTTTGTCCACGTTACCTGCAGTTGTACCTAGGGTAACTGCGCCTGTCCCTAGGGTACCTGCGCTTGTGCCTTGGGTACCTGCACCTGTACCTAGGGTACTTGCGCCTATGCCTAGCATACCTGCGACAATTCCTAGGGTACCTGCGCCTTTGCCTAGGGTACCTGCGCCTGTGCCCAGGTTACCTGCGCCTGTGCCTACGGTACCTGCGCTTGTCCTTATGGTACCAATGCCTGTGCCTAGGGTACCTGCGCCTGTGCCTAGGGTACCTGCGCCTGTGCCTAGGGTACCTGCTCTTGTGCCTAGGGTACCTGCGTCTGTGCCTGAGGTGCCTGCGACTGTGCCTAGGGAACCTATTCCTGTGCTTAGGGTACCTACGTCTATGCTTAGGGTACCTGCGCCTGTGCTTAAGGTACCTGCGCATGTGCCTAGGGTACCTGCTTCTGTGCCTAGGGTACCTGCGCTTGTGCCTAGAGTACTTGCGCTTGTGCCTAGGGTACTTGCGCTTGTGCCTAGGGTACCTGCGCATATCCCTAGGGTACCTGCGCCTGTGCCTGGGTTGCCTGCGGCTGTGCATACGGTTCCAGCTCCTGTGATTAGGGTACCTGCGCCTGTGCCTAGGGTATCTATGCCTGTGCCTAGGGTACCTGCGCTTGTGCCTAGGGTACCTGCAACTGTCCCTAAGGTACCTGCGCGTGTGCCTAGGGTACCTGCGCCTGTGCCTAGGGTACCTGCGACTGTGCCTAGGGTACTTGCGCCTGTCCCTAGGGTACCTGCATCTGTGCCTGGGGTACCTGCGCCTCTACCTCGGGTACCTGTACTTGTGCCTAGGGTACCTGAGCCTGTTCCCAGGTTACCTGCGCCTGTGCCTAGGGTACCAGCGCCTGTCCCTTGGGACCTGTGTCTGTTCCTAGGGTACCTGCTCTTGTGCCTAGGGTACCTGTGCCTGTGCCTAGGGTACCTGCGCCTGTGCCCGGGGTACCTGCGCCTGTGCCCAGGTTACCTACGCCTGTGCCTAGGGTACTTGCACCTATGCCTAGGGTACCTGCGCCCGTGCCTAGAGTACCTACGCCTATGCCTAGGGTACCTTTGCCTGTGCCTAGGGTACCTGCGCCTATGCCTAGGATACGTGCCCCTGTGCCTAGGATACCTGCGCCTGTGCCTATGGTATCTGCGCCAGTGCCTAGGGTACATGCGCCTGTTCCTAGGGTACCTGCGCCTGGGCCTAGGGTACCTGTGCCTGTGCCTAGGGTACCTGCGCCTATGCCTAGGGTACCTGCGCCTGTGCCTATGGTATCTGCGCCAGTGCCTAGGGTACATGCGCCTGTTCCTAGGGTACCTGCGCCTGGGCCTAGGGTACCTGTGCCTGTGCCTAGGGTACCTCCACCTGTGCCTAGGGTACCTGCGCATGTCCCTAGGTTACCTACGCCTGTGCCTAGGGTACCTACGCCTGTGTCTAGGGTACCTGCGCTTGTGACTAGGGTACCTGCGCATATGCCTATGGTACGTGCGCCTATGCCTAGGGTACCTGCGCCTGTGCCTATGGTACCTGCGCCTGTGCCTAGGGTACGTGCGCCTTGGCTTAGGTAAACTGAGCCTGTGCATAGGGTACCTGTGTCTATGGCTAGGGTACCTGCGCCTATGCCTAGGGTACCTGCGCCTGTCCCTAGGGTACCTGCGCCTGTGCCTAGGGTACCTGTGCATGTTCCTAGGGTACCTGCACCTGAGCTCAGGGTACCTCCGCATGTGCCTAGGGTACCTGCGCCTGTGCCTAGGGTACCTGCACCTTTGCCTAGGATACGTGTGCCTATGACTAGGGTACCTGCGCATGTGCCTAGGGTACCTGCGCCTGTGCCTAGGGTACCTGTGCGTATGACTAGGGTACCTACGCATGTGCCTATATGACCTGTGCCTATGCCTAGGGTACCTGCGCCTGTGCCTAGGGTACCTGCGCCTGTGCCTAGGGTACCTGTGCGTATGACTAGGGTACCTACGCATGTGCCTATATGACCTGTGCCTATGCCTAGGGTACCTGCGCCTGTGCCTAGGGTACCTCTGCCTGTGCCCAGGTTACCTGCGCCTGCGCCTAGGGTACCTGCGCCTGCGCCTAGGGTACCTGCGCCTGTGCACAGGGTACCTGTGCTTGTGCCTAGGGTACCTGCGCCTGTCCCTAAGGTACCTGCGCCTGTGCCTAGGCTACGTGTGACTGTGCCTAGGGTACCTGCGCCTATGCCTACGGTACTTGCGCCTATGCCTAGGGTACCTGTGCCTGTGCCTAAGGTACCTGCGCCTGTGCCTAGGGTACCTACGC
This sequence comes from Penium margaritaceum, assembly GCA_023375785.1. Classification (NCBI taxonomy): domain Eukaryota; kingdom Viridiplantae; phylum Streptophyta; class Zygnematophyceae; order Desmidiales; family Peniaceae; genus Penium; species Penium margaritaceum. Next base: position 85,796 of record SZWC01005052.1, on the reverse strand, counting down.
CTGTGCCTAGGGTACCTGCGCCTGTGCCTAGGGTACCTCCGCCTGTGCCTAGGGTACCTGCGCCTGTGCCTAGGGTACCTGCGCCTACGCTTATGGTACCTGAACCTGTGCCTAGGGTACCTGCACCTGTGCCTAGGGTACCTGCGCCTGTCCCTAGGGTACCTGCGCCTGTGCCTAGGGTACCTGCGCCTACGCTTATGGTACCTGAACCTGTGCCTAGGGTACCTGCACCTGTGCCTAGGGTACCTGCGCCTGTCCCTAGGGTACCTGCGCCTGTGCCTAGGATACCTGCGCCTGTGCCTAGGATCCTGCATGAGTGCCTAGGTTACCTGTGCCTATGCCTAGGGTACCTGCGCCTGTCTCTAGGGTACCTCCGCCTGTGCCTTGGGTACCTGTGACTGTGCATAGGGTACCTGCACCTATGTTAGGGTACCTGTGCTTGTGCCTAGGATACCTACACCTTTGCCTAGGTACCTGCGCCTATGCCTAGGGTACTTGCGCTTGTGCCTATGGTACCTACATCTGTGCCTTGGGTGCCTGCGACTGTGCCTAGCGTACCTACGCCTGTGCTTAGGGTACCTGCGCTTGTGCCTAGGGTACCTGTGCCTGTGCTTAGGGTACCTGCGCCTGTGCCTAGGGTACCTGCGCTTGTGCTTAGGGTACCTACGCTTGTGCCAAGGGTACCTGCGCCTATGCCTACGGTACCTGCACCTGTGCCTAGGGTACCTGAGCCTGTGCCTAGGGTACCTGTACCTGTGCCTGGGGTACTTGCGCCTGTGCCTATGGTAGTTACGCCTGTGCCTAGGGTACCTGCGCCTGTGCCTTGGGTACCTGTGCCTGTGCCTAGGGTACCAGCGCCTGTGCCTAGGGTACCTGCGCCTGTGCTTAGGGTACCTGCGCCTGTCCCTGGGGTATCTGCACCTGTGCCTAGGGTACCTGCGCCTGTGCCTGGGAGACCTGCGCCTGTGCCCAGGTTACTTGCGCCTACACCTAGGGTACCTGCGCCTCTGCCTAGGGTACCTACGCCCATGCCTAGGTTACCTGCGCCTTTGCCCAGGTTACCTGTGGCTGTGCCTAGGGTACCTGCGCCAGTCCCTAGGGTACCTGCGCCTGTGCCTAGGGTACCTTGCACCTGTGCCTAGGGTACCTGCACCTGTGCCTAGGGTACCTGCGACTGTTTGTAGGGTACCTGCGCCTGTGCCTAGGGTACCTGCACCTGTGCCTAGGGTACCTGCGACTGTTTGTAGGGTACCTGCGCCTGTGCCTAGGGTACCTACACATGTGCCCAGGTTACCTGCGCCTATGCCTACGGTACCTGCGCCTGTCCCTAGGGTACCAGTGCCTGTGCCTATGGTACCTGCGCCTATGCCTAGGGTACCTACGACTATGCCTAGGGTACCTACGACTGTGCCTAGGGTGCATGGGACTGTGCATAGGGTACCTGCGCCTGTGCCTAGGGTACCTGCGCCTTTGCCTAGAGTACCTGCGCCTGTCCGTGGGGTACCTGTGCCTGTGCCTAGGGTGCCTGCGACTATGCATAGGGTACCTGCGCCTGTGCCTACGGTACTTGCGCCTATGCATAGGGTACGTGCGCCTGTGCACAGGGTACCTGCGCCTGTGCTTAGGGTACCTGCGCTTGTGCCTAGGGTACCTGTGCCTGTACCTAGGGTACCTGTGCCATTGCCTAGGGTACCTGCGCCTGTCCCTAAGGTACTTGCGACTGTGCCTGGGGTATGTGCGCTTGTGCCTATGGTACCTGCCTCTGTGCCTAGGGTACCTGCCCCTGTGCCTAGGGTACCTGCGCCTATGCCTAGGGTACTTGTGCTAGTGCCTAGGGTACTTGCGCCTGTGCCTAGGGTACCAGCGCCTGTGCCTAGGGTACCTGCGCATGCGCCTAGGGTACCTGCACCTACGCCTAGGGTACTTGAACCTGTGCCTAGGGTACCTGCACCTGTGGCTAGGGTACCTGCGCCTGTCCGTAGGGTACGTGCGCCTGTGCCTAGGGTACCTGCGCCTGTGCCTAGGGTACCCGCGCCTGTACCCCGGTTACCTGCGCCTGTGCCTAGGGTACCTGCACCTGTGTCTAGGGTACCTGCGCGTGTGCCTAAGGTACCTACGCCTGTGCCTAGGGTACCTGCGCCTGTGCCTAGGGTACCTGCGCCTACGCCTAAGGTACCTGAACCTGTGCCTAGGGTACCTGCACCTGTGCCTAGGGTACCTGCGCCTGCGCCTAGGGTACCTGCGCCTGTGCCTAAGGTACCTGCGCCTGTGCCTAGGGTACCCGCGCCTGTGCCTAGGGTACCTGCGCATGCGCCTAGGGTACCTGCACCTACGCCTAGGGTACTTGAACCTGTGCCTAGGGTACCTGCACCTGTGCCTAGGGTACCTGCGCCTGCGCCTAGGGTACCTGCGCCTGTGCCTAAGGTACCTGCGCCTGTGCCTAGGGTACGTGCGCCTGTGCTTAGGGTACCTGCGCCTGTGCCTAGGGTACCTGCGCCTTTGCTTAGGGTACCTGCGCCTATGCCTAGGGTACCTGCGCCTATGCTAAGGGTACCTGCGCTTGTGCCTAGGGTACCTACGCCTGTGCTTAGGGTGCCTGCGCCTGTGCCTAGGGTACCTGCACCTGTGCCTAGGGTACGTCCACCTTTGCTTATGGTACCTATGCCTGTGCCTAGGGTACCTGCGCCTGTGCCTACGGTACCTGCGCGTGTGCCTAGGGTACCTACGCCTATGCCTATGGTACCTGCGCCTGTGCCTAGGATACCTGCGCTTGTGCCTAGGGTACCTACGCCTGTGCACAGGGTACCTGCGCTTGTGCCTAGGGTACCTGCGTCCGTGCCAAGGGTGCATGCGACTGTGCCTAGGGTACCTGCGCCTGTGCTTAGGGTACGTGCGCCTATGCCTAGGGTATTTGCGCCTGTGCTTAGGGTACCTGGGCCTGTGCCTAGGGTACCTGCTTCTATGCGTACGGTACCTGCGCTTGTGCCTAGGGTACCTGCGCTTGTGCCTAGGGTACCTGCGCTTGTGCCTAGGGTACCTGCGCGTGTCCTTAGGGTACCTGCGCCTGTGCCTGGGGTACCTGCGACTATGCCATGGGTACCTGCTCCTATGCTTAGGGTGCCTGAGCCTATGCCTAGGGTTATCTGTACGTGTGCCTAGGGTACGTGCGCTTGTGCCTAGGGTACCTGCGCTTGTCCCTAGGGTACCTGCGCCTGTGCCTGGGGTACCTGCGCGTGTGCCAAGGGTACCTGCGACTGTGCCTAGGGTACCTGCGCCTGTCCCTAGGGTACCTACACATGTGCCTAGGATACCTGCGCCTGTGCCTAGGGTACCTGCGCGTGTTCCTAGGGTACCTGCGCCTGTGCCCAGGTCACTTGGGCCTGTGCCTAGGGTACCTGCATGTGTGCCTAGGGTACCTGAGCCTGTGCCTAGAGAACCTGCGCCTGTGCCTAGGGTACCTACACCTGTGCCTAGAGTACCTACGCTTGTGCCTAGGGTACGTGCACGTGTGCCTAGGATACCTGCGCCTGTGCCTATGGTATCTACACCTGTGCTTAGGGTACCTGCGCCTGTGCCTAGGGTACCTGCGCCTGCGCCTGAGGTACCTTCGCCTGTGCCTAGGGTACCTGCACCTGTGCCTAGGGTACCTGCGCCTGTCCCTAGGGTACCTGCGCTTGTGCCTAGGGTACCTGCGCCTGTGTCTAGGGTACCTGCGCCTGTGCCTATGGTACCTACGCCTGTGCCTAGGATACCTGCGCCTGTGCCTAGGGTACCTGCGCCTGTGCTTAGGGTACCTGCGCCTGTGCCTGGGATACCTGTGCCTGTGCCTAGGGTACGTGCGCCTTTGCCTAGGGTACCTTCACCTGTGCCTAGGGTACCTGCGCCTTTCGTGCCTAAGGTACCTGCTGTGCCTAGGGTACCTGCGCCTGTGCTTAGGGTACCTGCGCCTGTGCCTAGGGTACCTGCGCCTGTGCCTGGGATACCTGTGCCTGTGCCTAGGGTACGTGCGCCTTTGCCTAGGGTACCTTCACCTGTGCCTAGGGTACCTGCGCCTTTCCTTAGGGTACCTACGCCTGTGCCTAGGGTACCTGCGCCTGTGCTTAGGATACCTCCGCCTTTGCCTAGGATACCTGCGCATGTGCTTAGGGTACCTGCGCCTGTGCCTAGGGTATCTACGCCTGTGCCTACGGTACGTGCACCTTTGCTTAGGGTACATGCAACTGTGCCTAGGGAACCTGCGCCTGTGCCTAGGGTACCTGCGCCTGTGCCTAGAGTACCTGCGCATGTGCCTAGGGTACCTGCGCTTGTGCCTAGGATCCTGCGTGTGTACCTAGGTTACCTGTGCCTGTGCCTAAGGTACCTGCACCTGTCCCTAGGGTACCTGCGCCTATGCCTGGGGTACCTGCGACTGTGCATAGGGTACCTGCACCTGTGTTAGGGTACCTACGCCTGTGCCTAGGATAACTGCGCCTTTGCCTATAGTACCTGCGCCTGTGCCTAGGGTACTTGCACTTGTGCCTAAGATACCTACGTCTGTGCCTGGGATGCCTGCGACTGTTCCTAGGGTACCTACGCGTGTGCTTAGGGTACGTGCGCCTGTGTCTAGGGTACCTGCGCGTGTGCTTAGGGTACCTGCGCCTATGCCTAGGGTACCTGCGCTTGTGCTTAGGGTACCTGCGCTTGTGCCAGGGGTACCTGCGCCTGTGCCTAAGGTACCTGCGCCTGTGCCTAGGGTACGTGCGCCTATGCCTAGGGTACCTGCACCTGTGCGTGGGGTACTTGCGCCTGTGCCTAGGGTACTTGCGCCTGTGCTTAGGGTACCTGCGCCTGTGCCTTGGGTACCTGTGCCTGTGCCTAGGGTACCAGCACCTGTGCCTAGGGTACCTGCGCCTGTGCTTAGTGTACTTGCGCATGTCCCTGGGGTTCCTACGCCTGTGCCTAGGGTGCATGCGCCTGTGCCTGGGATACCTCCGCCTGTGCCCAGGTTACCTGCGCCTCCGCCTAGGGTAGCTGCGCCTCTACCTAGGGTACCTGCGCCCATGCCTAAGGTACCCGCGCCTTTGCCCAGGTTACCTGTGGCTGTGCCTAGGGTACCTGCGCCTGTCCCTAGGGTACCTGCGCCTATGCCTAGGGTACCTGCACCTGTGCCTAGGGTACATGCGCCTGTGCCTAGGGTACCTGCAACTGTTCCTAGGCTACTTGCGCCTGTGCCTAGGGTACCTACGCCTGTGCCCAGGTTACCTGCGCCTGTGCCTACGGTACCTGTGCCTGTCCCTAGGGTACCAGCGCCTGTGCCTATGGTACCTGCGCCAGTGCCTAGGGTACCTACGACTATACCTAGGGTACCTGCGACTGTGCCTAGGGTGCGTGGGACTGTGCATAGGGTACCTACGCTTGTGCCTAGGGTACCTGTGCCTGTGCCTAGAGTACCTGCGCCTGTCCGTAGGGTACATGCGCCTATGCCGAGAGTACGTACACTTGTGCCTAGGGTACGTGCACCTGTGCCTAAGATACCTGCGCCTGTGCCTATGGTATCTGCACCTGTGCCTAGGGTACGTGCGCTTGTGCCTAGGGTACCTGCGCCTATGCCTAGGGTACATGCACTTGTGCCTAGGGTACCTGCGCCTGTGCCCAGGGTACCTGCGCCTGCGCCTAGGGTACCTGCGCCTGTGACCGGGTTACGTGTGCCTGTGCCTAGGGTACCTGTGCCTCTGCCTAGGGTACCTGCGCCTGTGCTTAGGGTACCTGCGCCTGTGCCTGGGGTACCTGCGCCTGTGCCTAGGGTACCTTCACCTGTGCCTAGGGTACCTGCGCCTGTGCCTAGGGTACCTGCACCTGTGCCTAGGGTACGTGCGCCTGTGCCTAGGGTACCTACGCCTGTGCCTCGGGTATCTGTGCCTGTGCCTAGGGTACCTACGCCTGTGCCTAGGATACCTGCGCCTCTCCCTATCGTATTGCGCCTGTGCCTAGGGTACCTGCGCCTCTGCCTGGGGTACCTGCGCTTGTGCTTAGGGTGAATGCGCTTGTGCCTGGGGAACCTGTGCCTCTGCCTAGGGCACATGCGCCTGTGCTTAGGGTACCTGCGCCAGTGCCTAGGGTACCTGCTCCTGTGCCTAGGGTACGTGCGCCTGTCCCTAGGGTACCTGCGCCTATGCCTGGGGTACCTGTGCCTGTGCCTAGGGTACGTGCGCCTGTGCGTAGGGAACCTGCGCCTGCGCCTGAGGTTCCTGCTCCTGTGCCTAGGGTACCTACGCCTGTCCCTAGGGTACCTGCGCTTGTGCCTAGGGTACCTGCGCCTGTGCCTAGGGTACCTGCGCCTGTGCCTAGGGTACCTGCGCCTGTGCCTAGAGTACGTGCACCTCTACCTAAGGTACCTGCGCCTGTGCCTAGGGTACCTGCGCCTGTGCCTAGGGTACCTGCACCTGTGCCTGGGGTACCTGCGCCTGTGCCTAGGGTACTTGCGCCTGTGCCTAGGGTACCTGCGCCTGTGCCTTGGGTACCTGCGTATGTGCCTGGGGTACCAGCACCTGTGCCTAGGGTACTTGTGCCTGTGCTTAGGGTACCTGCGCCTATCCTTGGGGAACCTGCGCCTGTGCCTAGGGTACCTGCGCCTGTGCCCAGGGTACCTGCGCATGTGCCCAGGTTACCTGCGCCTGCGCCTAGGGTACCTGCGCCTCTGGCTAGGGTACCTGCGTCTATGCCTATGGTACCTGCGCCTTTGCCTAGGGTACCTGCGCCTGTGCCCAGGTTACCTGCGCCTGTGCCTACGGTACCTGCGCCTGTCCCTAGGGTACCAATGCCTGTGCCTAGAGTACCTTCGCCTGTGCCTAGGGTACCTGCTCTTGTGGCTAGGGTACCTGCGTCTGTGCCTGAGGTGCCTGCGACTGTGCCTAGGGTTCCTGTGCCTGTGCTTAGGGTACCTGCGCCTATGCTTAGGGTACCTCCGCCTGTGCTTAAGGTACCTGCGCCTGTGCCTAGGGTACCTGCTTCTGTGCCTAGTGTACCTACGCTTGTGCCTAGGGTACTTGCGCTTGTGCCTAGGGTACTTGTGCTTGTGCCTAGGGTACCTGCGCCTGTCCCTAGGGTACCTGCGCCTGTGCCTGGGGTGCCTGCGGCTGTGCATACGGTACCAACTCCCGTGATTAGGGTACCTGCGCCTGTGCCTAGGGTATCTATGCCTGTGCCTAGGGTACCTGCGCTTGTGCCTAGGGTACCTGCAACTGTCCCTATGGTACCTGCGCCTGTGCCTAGGGTATCTATGCCTGTGCCTAGGGTACCTGCGCTTGTGCCTAGGGTACCTGCAACTGTCCCTATGGTACCTGCGCGTGTGCCTAGGATACCTGCGCCTGTGCCTAGGGTACCTGCGACTGTGCCTAGGGTACTTGCGCCTGTCCCTAAGGTACCTGCATCTGTGCGTGGGGTACCTGCGCCTGTGCCTCGGGTACCTGTACCTGTGCCTAGGGTACCTGAGCCTGTGCCCAGGTTACCTGCGCCTGTGCCTAGGGTACCAGCGCCTGTCCCTAGGGACCTGCGCCTGTTCCTAGGATACCTGCTCTTGTGCCTAGGGTACCTTTGCCTGTGCCTAGGGTACCTGCGCCTGTGCCTTGGGTACCTGCGCCTGTGCCCATGTTACCTGTGCCTGTGCCTAGGGACTTGCACCTGTGCCTAGGGTACCTGCGCCTGTGCCTAGAGACTTGCACCCGTGCCTAGAGTACCTGCGCCTGTGCCTAGGGTACCAGCGCCTGTGCCTAGGGTTCCTGCGCCTATGCCTAGGGTACGTGCCCCTGTGCCTAGGATACCTGCGCCTGTGCCTATGGTATCTGCGCCAGTGCCTAGGGTACATGCGCCTGTTCCTAGGGTACCTACGCCTGCGCCTAGGGTACCTGCGCCTGTGCCTAGGGTACCTCCACCTGTGCCTAGGGTACCTGCGCATGTCCCTAGGGTACCTGCGCCTATGCCTAGGGTACCTACGCCTGTGTCTAGGGTACCTGCGCCTGTGCCTAGGGTACCTGCGCCTATGCCTAGGGTACGTGCGCCTATGCCTAGGGTACCTGTGCCTGTGCCTAGGGTACCTACGCCTGTGCCTACGGTACCTGCGCCTGTGCTTAGGGTACCTGTCCCTGTGCCTAGGGTACTTGCGCCTGTGCTTAGGGTACCTGCACCTGTGCCTAGGGTACGTGCGCCTGTGCCTAGGGTACCTGCGCCTGTGTCTAAGGTACGTGCACCTGTGCCTAAGGTACCTATGCCTGTGCCAGGGTACCTGAGCCTATGCTGAGGGTACCTACGCCTATGCCTAGGGTACCTGCGCCTGTGCCTAGGGTACCTGCACCTGTCCCTAGGGTACCAATGCCTGTGCCTGGGGTACCTGCACCTGTGCCTAGGGTACCTGCACCTATGCCTAGGGTACCTGCGCCTGTGCCTAGGGTACCTACGCCTATGCCTCGGGTACCTGCACCTGCACCTAGGGTACCTGCGCATGTGCCTAGGGTACCTGCACTTAGGCCTAGTGTACCTGCGACTGTGCCTAGGGTACCTGCGCCTGTCCCTAAGGTACCTGCCCCTGTGCCTAGGGTACCTGCGCCTGTCCCTAAGGTACCTGCGCCTGTGCCTAGGATACGTGCACACGTGCCTAGGGTACCTGCGACTGTGCCTATGGTACCTGCGCTTGTGCCTAGAGTAGCTGTGCCCGTGTCTAGGGTACCTGCGCTTGTGCCCAGGTTACCTGCGCCTGTGTCTAGGGTACTTGTGCCTGTGCCTAGGGGACCTGCGCCTGTGCCTACGGTACTTGCGCCTTTGCCCAGGTTACCTGCGCCTGTGCCTAGGGTACCTGCGCCTATCCCTAGGGTACCTGCACCTGTGCCTAGGGTACCTGCGCCTGTGCCTAGGGTACCTGCGCCTGTGCCTAGGGTACCTGCGCCTGTGCCTTGG